>APFE030640269.1:162016-175109 GCA_000404065.3 Pinus taeda
ATGTGAAAGAGAGGGTTTCTTACCAGTCCATATCTCTTGTGGAGTCTTATCCTCCAACGCTGATGAAGGTGATCCGTTGACCAGGAAACATGCTGTCTCCACCGCCTCTACCCAGAATTCCTCTCCTAACCCGACACCACTGAGCATGCTTCTTGCCCTCTCCATCAACGTCTTGTTCAGTCTTTCTTCAACTCCATTTTGCTGAGGTGTATATGGAGTATTCTTCTTCCATGCTATACCACACTTCTTACAGAATTCTTCAAATTCCTTAATGCAAAACTCTCCAAGTTATCTGTCCCCAGCACCTTGATCTTCTTCTCTGTCTGGTTTTCCACCAGAGCCTTAAATTCTTTAAACCTGTCAAAGACTTCATATTTCTTCTTAAGGAAATATATCCATGTATTCCTTGGGAAGTCATCTATAAATGATACATAGTACACAGACTTACCCAGTGATGGTACCTTCACAAGTCCAAAAACATCACTGTGCACAAGCTCTAATATATGTTTTGCCCTCTTACGACAAGAGGGAAAAATCACCTGATTCTGCATCCCATATACACAATTTTCACAGAAATCAAAATCCGGAGAGCTATTACTCATACCTTCTACCATACCTTTACTATGAAGTATTCAAAGGCCCTTCTCTCCAATATGTCCAAACCTTTGATGCCACAGCATGGTCTTCTTTCTAGAGACCACTAAATTTTCTGCTCCACTTTCAGGAACCATGAAACTGTTGCACCCATCAACAACAATGCTACTTTGCAGCTTGTACGGAGTTCCAATTCGAGCTCCCCGCATCAATACCAATGCCCCCTGAACCATATTGCAAGTATCCTTCTCAAACACTGGTTTTACA
Organism: Pinus taeda; assembly: GCA_000404065.3. Taxonomy (NCBI): domain Eukaryota; kingdom Viridiplantae; phylum Streptophyta; class Pinopsida; order Pinales; family Pinaceae; genus Pinus; species Pinus taeda. Next base: position 162,878 of record APFE030640269.1, read on the forward strand.
CCTGCATCATCCAGCTTGCTTACAGAAATCAGATTTTTGGCCAATGTAGGAATATGTAGAACACCCGGAAGTGTTCTAACCCTTCCACCTTGCAACTTCAACTTTACTTTTCCGCGACCAATGATTCTAGCCTTCCTATCATCTCCTAAGAAGACATCACCACCATCGTATTTCCCATACTCGCAGAACCACTCTCTATGGGGAGTGAAGTGAAAGGATGCACCTGAGTCAATCAACCATGCCTCATGATCTACATGTGTACTTGAAGAGCCAAGTACACATCCCCACCTTCATCTGAGGTGGTTTTCGCCTCTGCAGAAGGAGCCTCATAGGATCCCTTTCCTTTGTTAGGAGCTTTAGATTTACAGTCCCTTTTGTAGTGCCCTTCCTTTCCACATTTCTAGCACACCACCTTTACAGGTTTTCTTGGAGATTTAGATCTCCCTTTAGATTTAAATCTCCCACTCGATGACTTATTGTTCTTTCTGTTCTGGGACTGTCCTCGTATAGACAATGCATCACCATTCTGGCTCTCCATATTTTTCCGTCTCATCTCCTCCATCAGCAAGGATGAGACTATTTCATCAAAATGGAAGGTAGTTGCATTGCTACCTATTTCAATAACTAGACTATCCCACTAATCTGGTAGAGAACACAACAAACTGATGCACTTGTCTTCGTCTGAAATTTTAATATCAACAGATGCTAATTGACTTACCACAGTATTAAATGCATTCAGATGCTCTGTCATTGAGTCTCCATCTTTCATCCTCAGGTTATACATCTTTTTCCACAGGAATAGTTTATTCACCAGAGACTTGGATTGGTACAAAGTCCCTAACTTGTCCCACAAAGCCTTTGCCGTAGCTTCCCTTGATACATTCAACAATACTAAATCTGAGACACACAATCCTATTGTGCTCTTTGCCTTCTGATCCAACTTCTTCCATTCTTCATCGATTACTCCCATTGGTTTAGTACTTGGATCTACCACGATCTACTAATCTTTATCCACCAACAGATCCTCCATCTTGAGTTTCCACAACTCAAAACTCTGACCATTAAATTTCTCGATCTCTATCTTTCCACCACTCGCCACCTTCTTTCACCACCAGAATCGATCTCGCAGATCTCCCACTAAACAAGGTCTACCACAGACCCGAGCGAAACCCATCATAAACAAAGGCGTCCCATTGAAGCCAAAAACAACTCTGATACCAAATGTAGGTTTTAACCCCGTACAGAAATTACCTGCATACGAATTCTAAAACACAGAAAATAAACAATGCGAGATCATAACACATAAAACGCATATACATAGATATTTTCCCCTTGATCCCACAACCGGGACTACCAGTTTGATTTTTTTCATTATGTTCCTTTCAATGTTACAATATATATTTATACATGCCGAAGCATCCAATACCATGGACTGAAAACCATCGCGTCCAATACCATGGAACGAAAAACATCGCGTCCAAAAAACATGTGTGAAAATCGTGCACAAAACCATAGGTGGGTCCGCCCAACCTAACATAGGGTCCAAAACCATAAAGTGGGGTTACGGGTGCCCTTCAAACCCCCTGTTAACTACGTGGAAAGAATATAACACAACAAAACAGAATGAAATGTTGTACGATGTGATGAGGGGGTATCGAAGGGGAAGGTGACTTGCATCAATTACAATACATATATCATGACATTTGATTTTACATGAATTGTTGAGGGAAGGCATACCCCTGCTCAGCTTATCAAATTTCATTACATGTACATAAACAATCGTCTACATATATAGACCCATGACAGACTGTAAATATGATTTAGTACCAGCCCGGATGGATGAAACTAGATCTGTGGTCTTCAATCTCGTTCAACCATTCGCTCAAGTACGAGTATAACCATGTGAATATGTGATCTGAAGTTAAACATGGGAAGACACCATCTGAGTATCAGTTGATGATGTAAGCTGTTAATAGATGTGAGAGAAATCACCGATAATGATAATGATCCTCAAGGTACTGTAGTACATTCTGCATGGTGTGAATGGATGATTTGATGTCGAACACCATACAAATTCTTTTGGTCGAAGGCCATTGATGTATGCCTATCGCCGAAAGCGAGAGACCCGCCATTGATGCATGCAAGCCTCAAGGTATTGAATGGGTGTTTCTAAGTCAACTTCTTAGATAATGAGTTGATGTCGACAAGAAGCGACTCATTGGAGGAGGGCCTTGATGTATCCCACATCAACGATACAAAACAAGTGTAGTGTTTTTAGAGATGGAATTTGATTGATGACACAAAGTTCAGGAATGGCAGTCATGAAAATGAAGGTTTATGGTATTGCAAAAGATGGATTTTGAGTGGATGACTTCTCTTGAACATGTCAGCGACACTAAAGTGAATTGGTAGCATTGACCCAAAAAAAAGCGATGGATGGTATGATAGACCAATGGTATGATAACCATCAAGCTAATAACCCAACCTAGATAGTCACGGTGATAAAGTGAAAGTGTCATGTTCAAGAGCGACCTGCTACCATAAAGTGGTTTTACCCTTTTTCCATTTTCCCCAGTCATTGCTGACTAATACCTCTTTATTTTTATCAAGCTTGAGGAGGATAACATATGCTTGTTGTATAATTTCACCCTTCGGGTGAATCCATCGCTATTTGATGTTTTAACGAGTCTAGCAAAGGTGAAACTCGGTCTTGTCTAGATGGACAAGTTTGTCGCTATTTGATGTTTTTAACGAGTTTAACGACAAAGATAACTTGGTCCTTTTCAAGTTTAGAGAGTTTGAAAAGGGACAAAAAGAAAACTCCACAATTTCTTTTTCATAAATTAATCTCTCAAGCCTGAAAAAGTGTAAAATAATAGAAGAGAGATAAAATTTCCAATCCTCTAATGAGCTGGAAAGGACAAGCGCTCGAAAATATTTTCATATTTAGAGAGTCTGAAAAGAGCTTAAAGAAGACTCCGCTTTGAGGAATGAGTGGTGTCTAGGGTAACAATTGGTTATGGTGATGCTGGAAATTCTCAAAACATGTTGATTTATGTGAAGAGGCTGGCTAAGAAGACCACTCATTGCGACTATTTCTCAAAAAGCGTAAAACAACCAAGTGAAAGTGTACGATCGACCAAAGGGATTGCGGCGATGGGATGAAAACAACCAAGGCTCATCTGACGGAAAAGGCTAATAGAATGTAAATCACGAGGGCTAAAATCGAGATGGGTTCATTTTTACAGAAGCTTGAACCATATGGAACTATGCTTGGATTCAGTTTCATGTTTACACAAGCTTGAAACGAGGAAAAACTATGCTTGAAATTGGTTTACATGCCCCTAGCTTGATGAAAGGGAGAGTCTCCTGTAACTAGATGGAAGTCATTGCAGTGAAGCAGGACGGTTATCCAACACTTTTTTGGCTTCGTCCAGATATTGACAAAGGCAAATGGGGTGATTCCCTTCACATAACCTATAGGGAAAGTTAACTTTACCACTAGGTGCATGCCCCCCAAGCTTCATTGCATTCACCTAAGTAGACTACTTGTGGCTATGAGGTAGATGGAATGAAGGTTCACTTACGAGATCAAGTGAAAGACTCGACTGGGGCTTTACAAGATCTAATCAAAGATTCGAATTGGAACTTTGCTCCAGGGGGCCTTGTTTCATTTTTTAATGAGCTTGAAACAAGTCAAGGAACTCTGCTCATATTCCTTGTTTCATTTGTTAACGAGCTTGACACAAGACAAGGAACTATGCTTTGATTCCTTGTTTGATTTTTTAACGAGGTTGACACAAGACAAGGAACTATCCTCATATTCCTTGTTTCATTTTTTAATGAGATTGACACAAGACAAGGAACTATCCTCATGGACCTGTTTCATTTTTTAATGAGGTTGACACAGTAAAAGAACTATCCTCATATTCCATGTTTCATTTTTTAATGAGGTTGACACAAGACAAGGAACTATCCTCATACCCTTTGTTTCATTTTTTAATGAGTTTGACATAAGACCAGGAACTATCCTCATACCCCTAGTTTCTTTTTTTAACGAGCTTGACACTAGACAAGGAACTATGCTCATATTCCTTGTTTCATTTTTTAACGAGGTTGACATAAGACAAGGAATTATCCTCCTGGGAGCTGTTTCATTTTTTAATGAGGTTGACACAGTAAAATAACTATCCTCATAGACCACTTTCATTTTTTAATGAGGTTGACATAGTGAAAGAACTATCCTCATATCCTTTGTTTCATTTTTAATGAGGTTAACACAAGACCAGGAATCATCCTCATGGGCCTGTTTCATTTTTTAATGAGGTTGACACAGTAAAAGAACTATCCTCACATTCCTTGGTTTCATTTTTTAACGAGGTTGACACAAGATCAGGAACCATCCTCATGTCCTTGGTTTCATTTTTTAACGAGGTTGACACAAGACCAGGAACTATCCTCATATCCTTTGATCAAAAATCATAAGAAGTCATGAAGGAGGGATCTAGTTCCGATGCCCCCAGTACATGATGTACAACATCACTAAATTGATCATCAGTTGATGTAGGCATGGAACTGGTTGCCATAATTAATCCATGGTGAGGATGATACCATTGGTACAAAAGGACCATTTACGAAAGATGGTTGACTAGGAGCCATATTTGGACCAGGAAATGAAATCTGGTCAACGGTGACAATTCTGCCTTCATGTGGGAAACAAATCACTCGAAAGAGTGTTGAAAAAATAGCTCCCATGTCATAAACATAGTCGCACCCTAGAAGTAAATTGTAATCTAAAGGGCCTAGGACTACCATCACGTTTAGATAAACGATTTTTCCTCCCAAAGTAATAGGTAACTAAGGGAGGATCCCTAATGGTTGACTGGTTCCTCTGTTAAAACCCAACAGATTCTGGGTAACATGCACAAGTTACGGTGACCAAGCGCTTTCCAAGTAGTTGAGGAAAGGATACTCACTGATGCACCTTCATCTATAATAGTGTCCGATACAATCATATTACAAAACTGTATTATGATCTGAAAAGGAACATAAGAAGGAAGGTAGAATCTTGCCAGTCAATTCTTATCAAGGGAAGTGACTAGACTACTTGGAGGGGGTACCATAAGAACGAGAGAATTAACCCCTTGAGTTACGAGAGCGGGAGTATTTTCCTCCTGTATTGATGGAACAGGAGGACTGCCCCCAAGCTCATTTGAATCTGAAGAAACAAAAAGAACCCGAGTGGTATCATATTCACTCTCTTCAGGAAAGGTATGATTAGCTGAAGGTGAAATCATTTCAACTGTTACCTCGACTTGTTGATTTGGGTCAGGTATAGCCTCATAGGATTCACTTTCAGAGAGAGTGGGTTTGATCGATGGTTGATTTGAGTCAGTCAATTCATCAACTAGTGAGGGATTACGGGATAGTCTCATGTAACCAGATGGAAGTCACTGCGGTGAAGCAAGACAGTTATCCAACAATTTTTTGGCTTCATCTAGATAGGGACAAAGGTGAATGAGGTGATTCCCTTCACATAACCTATAGGGAAACTTGATTTTTCCCTTCTTTCCATGAACTTTACTACCACTAATTGATGGTGTGTCACCAACATGATCTCCAGAAGTTGATGACAGAGGATGATGTGAATGAGAAGACCATTCTTCTAAGATTTGAGGAATATCAGAACAATTTCTAAGAAGATGGTCTCCCGCACAAAGTTTGCATGGATATCGAACTTTGTGAGGCTTGACGAATGATTTCTCATCAGATGTTGCATTCAAAGAAATGGTTGCTTAATTGCCCCTCTGCTGAATTTGCTTCTTCTTCTTCTTCTTAGCCACATGGTTACTAGTACCAATACTTTCACCAGGTGAAGAGGAAGAAGGGGAGGAAGAAACAACCGAGGAAGAAGGAAAATGGTCAAATTTTGGATCAATTGGAGGTTGATTTTGTCCAGTTGGAGGTGTACTCGATTGCAGAGAAATCACAACATTTTGAACCAAGGAGTTTGAAAACAACCATATTGGCAAGCCAATGGTAAATCCCGGAAGGGACAATGTAGCCATATATGGAGCACCAATATTTCCAAAAGAAGGAAAAGGGCTAGGATTCCCATCAAAAGGATTTCCTTGATCTGTGGGCTCCAGATTTGTTGCCATATGCTTCAACCTAAGATCAACTAAGGAGTGAGCGTGGAGGATGTTATCTGCGGTCAATTAATTTTATTTTAATCAAAGTAACATAACAAAACAAAAGAGGGATAATCTATGCAAAAGGTTTACCAAGCAACTATGAAGTGCAGAATACCTCCCGGTGAACCAAGAAGTACGAGCAGGAAGTCTCCCTGAATACTGTGTTCACTGTTTCACAATGTATAAGGCATCCGACTTGGTTACCTAAGGATGGATAGCAATCTAGATTTGTCCTCCCATATATACCCAAAGGTACGTGGAGGCCCAATCTGTATAAGAACTGTCTAATGCAAAACCGCACAATGAGAGCATTCCCATATACTTCACGTACTGTAACATCACCCTATATACGCGAAGTTACATCGACGTGCTATGATATAATCACGTAAGTGGAATGAGGTATCACACTTAGGATGTATTGCAGACAAGTTAGCGACATCTGCTTTGTTTTACTCCGCCAGAACACGTCTCTAGCCTAGACCTCTAAATGTTTTTTGTTAGGTGACAATGCTCCATTATGTAAATTTAGATAAATTTTAAGTTGATCCTCTTTAAAATTTTCCTTTCAAGGTTCACCATGTGATGTATGTTTGCAATTCCTAAAATGCAGCTGATATGATAAGCATTATTCTCTTTCAATTGAACAATGAAAATCCTTAGCTAGTAGGGATAGAGAAATCAGATTTTTGACAAAGAGCAAAGAGCACATCTAATGCAATTTCCCTATCTATTCCTTTCAAGCATTCACAAACTACAATATGAACGATGCAAGTTTTGTTTTCGAATAGCTTAATGTTATGATGAACAAAAAGAAATATGCACATACAATCAATCAATTTTTCATATGAACGCAAACTTTTATGAGAGTTCAAATTCGAAGGAAGAGAATACTTTATGACACTTCCTTTTGAATGAAGTTTAGTCAATTATATCCTAACTTTGAATATTTGATTGATAATGACAAAGAAAACATGAAGAAACATTAATCAATCCTATCAAAGTTGGGCTAGACCAGGAGATAAAAACTTATTTTCTGAGACATAACATTCATTGATCAATCAACAAACAATCAAAGAGAGAAAATTTGGCAAAAAAACTTCCAAAGGTGGGAATTTGACCTAAGGTTGACCAGCGCAGGTCAAAGAGGGCCTAACTGCACTGCAGAGCACTGTCTCTCACTCAAGGGTGCTCTGCAAAGCACTGTTCCTTGACCAAGCCCGCACTGATTTCTGAGAGGCCACTCAAGAGTCATCTAACCTCAATTTTTGACCAAAAATCAATGCAAAAGAGATGAAATACAATCAATGAACACAAATGAAGTCTACAAGGATGTATTAGGTGGTGGATAAGCTACTAGGAAAGAGGATTCTTCCCTAGCAGAGTCGCCAATTTATTTTGGAGAATTTAGCATCTACGGATAAACACTAATTCACTAGACAAGTAGTTGTGCCTAGAACAACAGTTTAAAGTGTTTTAGACTTTTCCTATAAGCAATAGATAAGAAGATAGGATAGAAGGCCTACTTGTAGTTCCGCTTTCCTCTCGTCTCCCTTGTATTGATTCTGTCGCTCCTTCCTGTACTTAATCCGCTTGAGAAGTACCCTAACACAACAGAAGATGAAAACTGATCAAAGCATACGATCCACTGAATATAAATGAAAGGAATCAGAAGCAATTCATACATATAAGCATTACGAAAGAACACAACATATGGAAAAAGGTTCAAACACTTTATTAGATAGAAGAAGGAATTTCAACCATCAATGTATGATTCAAATTCATTCCTCCAACTTGGATCCCATCCACATCACATCAAAAGCAAGACAAGCTTGTGGCATCACATCATTTGCTCCAAATTCAAGTCCCATAGCAACATTATCTCCTTACAATTCAACATAATCCAGCCAGCCCCTGATCACTTAGATGAGTGGTCAATTTATAGGAATATGAAGGAGGCTTTGTCATTAATGGTGACATTGAATAAATTAATGACTAGCTCCTTTGAACTTGATCTCTAAGGTCACAAATATCACTCATGGGCTTAAGCTGAGGTGGTTGGCTGATCGCAGATTTTAAATGCACAACAAATATGGAATATGTTAGTGCTGGCACCATATTTTTTGTAGATGTTGTTAAACATCTCAGAGTCACCCATTGGTTGTGTGGTTTCACTAAAAACTACCAATATGCTCCCAATTCAGCCTGTTTAACTGTTTGATTGCCTCCTCCTTTTCCTGCGCTGCTTATTTTCACTATTGCTCTAACTGTTTGGCATTAGGAAGAAATCTTGGTACACATTCCTTGACAAGATTGGTGCATTGAATATTTTCATTAATGGCTTCTATTATGTTGTTTTTTGTTGTCGTTTCTATTGCTATTGTCCTTTCCGCCTGTTTCAATCGAGAATCTCAATCTGTGAATATAATATATTTATGAGACTCTTCCAGCTTTGGTAGGTTAGCCTTCCTCCCATCCTCTGATTCTTACCAGGTGATAAACTCAGAAACCCTTTTGTGGATTTTTTCATACTCAAGCCTCATATCAATAACTTGGTTTGTTAATTTATCATTGGTCTTGCAATAAGGATTTATCTGCAAGGTTTTCTGGAAAAACACTTCCTTTTGTTGCATTAGTAAGGAATTGAGGCTGAGCACTTCCTTGATGGATTCGTCGATTTGCAGATTGTATCTAAGTTTATATATCATGGCTTGTTTTTTGAAATCCTTTTTTGCTAAGTTAGCTTGATGTTGTATTATAATCTGTTCAAATTCCTTTTGGAGTTGGGCTACTTGTAATTCTGCTTGCTAATTATATTTTTCTTGGGCTAATTGTTGTTCTAGCAGCATAATTCTCTGTTCCTTTTCCTTGAGCAACATTTGGACCTTTGTTGCCTTGTCAATAGCTATTGTGGCATAGGCTCATGCAAATTGCAACAACTTTGTGAGATTCTTAGATGGGTTGATAACGAATCCTTCCATACGATGTCCACTGGTTCATTTTCCGGAGTCGTAACAGTTACAACGTCCAATTTTCTTTTCTTCCTTTGTGTCTTGACTAAAACTTTGTGGGTAGGGCTATAGAATATATCTAGAGGAGGTATGTATTCAATTCTTAAAACAATTTCTAAAGTAGGAGTAGCAAGAATGATCTCACTGTCTTGAGTGCCTGTAGTTCTTTCCTATGTTGTTTATGGATTTGACTTATGCTGGGTTTGCTTGGGAGTTTGCATTCTTGATGTTTGGTCAGGGTTTATATCTATGAGGAGATTTTTGTTGAACTGTTCCCATTCTTGTTTGAGGTCAATGACTGGGGCTTTACTTGACCGAGTTGAAGTAGAAGCAAATTCTGCTTATTTCTTTATTTTAGCATGCTCGGTCGTCTCCTCTGAACTTTGAGCTGTGTATTTTTCAGACTCTTTATGGGTGTTTCCTCCCCCATTTTGAGACTTCTATTTTGAGTGCTCTGACTCATGCATAGATCTCTCTTGAGTTTCTTCTTCAGAGTTTTCTTTGGAGCTTCCCTCCAAGCTTACGCTGGGAGTTGGCTCCCTTATTGGTTCAATCTACTGTAGGACCAATGTGACCTTTAATAATCTCTTTTTCCTGTACACATGGAAAGCCTTAATATTTTCAGGGGTCAAAAGTAGTGATTCCATATGCAAAACTTGTGAAAATGTTTTTTCTTGTAGGAAGAGGTCATTAAAGGCGTCCTCTTCATGGGTGAACTGTTTTACTTTTACTGTAGTAGTAAATTCCTTAACATTTCCATTTGGGTCATACTTCCTTCCTAGAACTATAGCTAATTTTAGAGACTTAATAATCTCTGCTTATTTAATGCATGTCCATAATCGTGTAGTGCAAAAGCACCACATTGTAATGGGCATGTAGGCCAAATGGCCTTCTTTTTCTCTTTCAGTCCTCTACTCATTCCACCTTCCCCTGCTGTTTGGTAGGCTATTTCTCTGGCCATTAGTTTGTCGGGGACATAATATGGGAGGACATGTGGTGAATCAATGCTTCTAAAAACTTCGATATAGGTGAATGTCTCTTCCCTAAACCATCTGGCTATTGGCAAGATATCTACTTCGACCTCTTTAGAAAACCTAGGGGTGGTTATGTCATAAACTTATTTATGAATATGTAGCATAAATCCTTGATAGATTTTATAAAAATGGGGGTGGAATTGAGATTCCCACAAAATTTTATGATATATATGGATGGGAAGTGGGTTCTGTATAGTCCACTTCCATCCCATTTTGCGAAATTGAGAACAAAAATAGATTGCGTCCATAACAAAAGCACTCATGAAAAAAGGGGGAAAACACCCTTAAAGAAGGACTTCTTTTACTTCTATATTCTATAATGGGCTTTGCCAATTATTTGATAAAATTTGAGCCCTGTTCATTATTGTTCACTGCTGCATCTATTAACGGAAGCCATTCCATGGAAAAATTGGTGCTATCAGGTCTACCGAATAACCTACATATCATTGCTACTGCGAAACTATGAGGGGGAGAAATGGATGCCATTGAGTACATACTAGTTTTATCCCATTCAAGCTTTCCTTTGCTTGATTTCCAGGTCTGCATGACTTTTGACGAGTCCTCATTTTCTTTAGCAAATTGCTGAAGGAACTGTTTTTTGTAGAGATTTTGCAACTTTGGTAACTGGTACATTAGTCATAGGTTGTCCACTGAGAAATACCCCATGACCTCTTTCTTGTGATTCTTGAAGGTTCTGTCTGTGATGCCTACCTCGTCAATTACCTATTTGACCATATCCGTGTATGGGATTAGCTATGGTCTTGCAGCTATGTGGTGCAGGAACGAACACGCTATTTTGAAATAGGAGGAGTCAGATGACTCCTGAGCATATGTCGTGGCCTTTGTTACCATCGGTCTAGGCTGATCTTCTTCTAACAAGTTGTACATGGCCTCCCATGTCGAAGTTCCTCCATCTCTGCTGCATGTGGTATCAGAGAAAAGTGGCACAATTTCTAATTACTCAAATGCTGTTCCCTTCCCCTTCCTCACCATTATTTCCAACTCTGTTCTCTGGGGGTTTTTCCCAAAATGGAGCAAAACAAAAGTTATTAGATAAACACGAGTGAGAATGACAGTCAGAAAAAATGATATAGTTAACCTCAAAAAGGTGATAAGAGAGGAGCTATTATTCAAAACGTAGAAGAAAAGATATCGTATCACGTCGAGCCGCTCTTTAACATAAATGCCACCAAACGCATTAAATAGCCACTAAGGCTCCTTATTATTGTTTTTATTACTCATTAAATTACTTCATCGTAAATGGGAGGGAAAAGCTTTTAAGGTGGCGAGTTCTAACTGCGAGAATGCCAATTTTGCGATTCCAATGCAATATCACAAATCACATTATTGCATATTTGATTGTGCACTTTCTCAAAGTTATTTAGAATTCTATGGGATACGAGATAAGTGGCATATCCTTTACCGTTTGGAGCGTAGTTTTCTTGAGGGAGCAATTACTTCATAAAGTTATTTTCACAACATGACGGGCTTAACTTACAATTTATAACATTTTTGTTGATTGGGTCCGAGCTTTATTGCATTTCGGAAGCTAGCATAGTTCATAAGATTTGGTTTTTAAGAAAATTTACATGATATGATAAGGTTGACTTGTTCTATCATGATATCAGATCTTGCATTCTACGACATGTTTTGCGAGTTGCGTCCTTTGTGAACGTCGATATGCGATAGCGATAAGCACTTCATTTATAGGAAACGCCTTAACTCTTAGTTTTTTGAATGAAAAGTCTAATGAAGTCTAAGTCAAATGCAGTGATTCATTCTATCACAATTTGTGGATTTTGTTTGTTAATTAACCCTTCAATGCACTTTGTCTAGCGGTATGCGAAAAGGCAAGAATTGCTAGTCTTAGAGGGCTTTGACTCGATATCTTGATTTATTTCTAAAAGTTCAAAAGAAAACACCTAAGTGCTAAATTTTTCTTGGAGGTTTTTTCATAAATGGTCCCCATTTATTAATTAACATATTAACCATTAGA
>APFE030640273.1:7995-32064 GCA_000404065.3 Pinus taeda
CGAATCTTGAGGCTGTGGGACAATGTGTTCCACCTACGAGTGCAAGCATGAACAAAATTGTCCCCAAGTAACCTTTCCATGTCCTCGAAGTGTGCTATGGCCTGGGCCTGACGATCCATGTAATCTAGTAATCCCTGGGAATTGGTTGCTAGGTGTTGGTGAGCAGATATCAGTGCTGTGGGGTCCCCTGGCTCTGCTCTGATCAGCAGTGGTTCATGTAACTCTCGGTCCATGATATTCCTGACCTCAGCTGCTCTCTTCTCTTCGTGGTTTAACCATGAGGTCATTGCCATCAGCTGCATATCCCCTACTGCTGTGTTGGAGTCCCACGAAGTGATGTTTGGAAGGGCCAAGTTATGGAGGTAAAACTCTGAGAGCTTGGCCTTATCTTCCGAGGAAATGGTGTGACATAAATCTGTGAATTGTTGGGGGTTCTGGATATGAGAGATACCCCTTTGCGCCAATGTATTGATTTGGAACTGCAGCCACTGGTCCCAGAGGTACATGCCATAATATTTAGTCGGTTTCCTACATTGGAGTGCTTCCATTGCCCAACTGGCCATACAGGCCAGTTGTGCCTCCTTTTCTTGCACCTGTTGCCTTAGTGATTGTACCTCAATATCTGCCTGCAGTTCCCTTTCCTGTAGCTGCTAGTTGAATTCCTCAAGATAACCTTGCATCTCTTCTTCCCCTTGAGGCTCTACTGAGGGATCCTTGGCTGCCATGCCCTTTTCTTTCCCTTGTTCTTGCAGTTGGAGCTGCTGCCTGAGCAGCTCATTTTCTTCTCTCAATTTGGCTTGCTGGGAGCTTTCCACATGCCTCACTCTTGCCAGCTCCCTTTGTGCTTCCTTGAGCCTTTCCTCTAGAGGCCCAATATCCGCTACTCCCTTAGATTTAGCTATCCTCATCCACGTGTGGGTTCGGACCTGTTCTTCTTCTAGTGCTAAAAACAGTGGCATTGTAACCTTTTGGGGAATAATTCTTCCTGCTTCCAAAAAGTTATAATAAGAGCCCAAGTTGGGTTATGGGCTTGGCTCTGCAATAACATCAAGTTTCTCCTCCTTTTGTGGTGACTCGGCTGCTCCCTCCTCCTTTGGTGGTGACTCTTCTGCCTTCTCCTCCATCTGCTTAGTTTCCTTGAGCCTAGCCAGAGTTTCCTGTAGAATGGCCTCAGCATCATGTAGAGAGGCTTGTGAGCTCATTTTTTCCACTTTGTCCTTCCATGAAGATGTTTTCGGGCTTCCCCTCTCATAAGTGATGGAGGCTTTGGAGGGGGACTTATCCCTTGGCGTGGTAGGAGCATACACAATAATGATAGGTTCTTTGGATGGAGGCTGGGGTCTGTCAGTCTTAATTCTCACACTCCTTCTTGCTTTGAAATACAAAAGAGTCTCCCTTTTTCGTTTTTCTTTCAACTTGGGAGGAGTACTTAGGGCGTCCAGCATAGTTGCTGCCTCCCTAGCTAGGATTTCAGCTGATTTCTCCTGTTGTTGTTCTCCTTTCGGACTTCCTGTAGAAAGTCCTGTAGTGGTTGCTTTCTGGCTTCCTGTAGAAGCCATATTCAATTTTCCTGTAGAGGGACATTGTTGTTTCCATGAAGGAATTCTCCGCTCCCTCCTTGAAGGACCACTCTGATGCTTCCCTGTAGGAGCACTCTGTTGCTTCCTTGTAGGAGCACTCTGTTGCTTCCCTGTAGGAGCACTTTGTTGCTTTCCTGTAGGGATACTTTGTTGTTTTCCTGTAGGAATCGAGGGCACAGTTTTAGCCTGCTTGGCTGTGGGAACTTTTTCTTTCATCCTGGTCGAGGTAGCCTTAGGGGTGTCCTTACTGTCCTGGACTTTCTCAGTCCGCTCTGCCCTGCTCTGTAGTCGCTTTTCTCTGGGCGTTGGGGCAATCCCAGCATCCCCTGTTTTGGCAGCTTGCTTTACTGGTGTTCCTTTTTGCTCCTTCTTGGGAGCTTTGCCCTTGGTGTCCTGTCTTTTGGTCTTCTTCTCGGCCTGCGTAGGCTCCTTCTCTTCACTGCTAGAGGAAGTAAGCTCCTTAGCTAAAACTCGGATGTCATCATCCTTTGTCATATTCCAGAAAATATCCCATGAGAGAGGGACGGTGAAAGTGTGGAGTGCATCTTCCACAAGGAGCTTTATAAGCCCATGATGTGCTAGCTGGTCCGGTGTCCCTTCTCTGAGCTTGGTGGCACATTCAGTCATGGACTGCAAAAGGAAGTATGGAATGCTCAATTTCTGCTCCGAGGGGAGGTCCATGTGGTGCCTGAGCTCTGTGAGCAGCCGAAAGTGATAACCATATATGATACTAAACCGCCCCTCGCAAGTGATATACTTCATAATTTGGAGGTCGACTTCACTCCAGAGCGGCTGCAGGCTAATCCTCCTCACTCCATTTTTATCCTCTGAGAATTGTTCTTCAGGCAAGAAGAATTCTTCTTTAGCCTTCTTACCCAACTTCCTTTCCTCCTTATCCCACGGGATTCCCATTGGAAGATCAGTCACCCTGCTGATGAGCTGCGGTGTGAGTCTGAGGGATAATCCCCTGAAATTGACAATGGCCAATGTTTTTGACTTTGGCTCCAGGGACCGGAGGAATTCTTCTGTAATTTCATCGTCGTGCCCCTGGAGCTTGTCACAAAATGACATCCACTGTGCACGGGAGAACAGTTCTACCACCTCAGGGGTCTCCCGTAACTTCTTTGAGTCTGATGGTTCTTTACGAATGAACCTGCCCGGCATGATCAAATTCTGTGTTTGCGCTCTCGGACTGAGACTTCTGAGTGGATTCTTTCCTTAGAGCGGAAGAAAAAGAGACCTTTGGTCGATTGCCCTGCTGACTTTGTCTACTTAGATGTACAGAGGAATGATTTCGAGAATTTCTACCCAGAGCGCAGAGCCTGTCTCCGTTATACACGCAGTGGCAAAAAAAAAATTGCAGTTTTGACAGTGTTTCAGCAGGGTATCACCTTCGACATAAAGGAATTTCCATTTATGCGTGAAGAAAATTCTCATGCAGATGACTACGACGATTCTAGCAGCAACGCATATATCAAACCAGACATAATTACACTTGAATTTCCCTACCCCTTTCTATGTCGATTGCACCACCTTTGAAAAGAAATTTTCTTTGCATGAGGAGGTTAAATTCTGCCTACCTCTGAAATTCTCCACCTCGACGTGAACAATCCGCACTGTTGCGGATGCCACGTTTCCTAAAGTGTAGTTTCCTGTAGGAGTTCGTTCTTGGCTTCTAGAGGAGTTTACGGCAGCGCAAGACCAGTCTGAGCGGCAGCAGGATGCTTGAATCAGGCAGAAGACTTCGAGTTAATCGCTTGTAGAGGAAGAGGACGCACATTCGGCTGGGAAACGGTTGTTTCATAAATGATTGTAGTTCGTCATAAAAATCCACCGGCTGATTTCGAATTTCTGCAAAATCCATGGTGCGGGGTTGAGCTGTCCCTAATTGTCCATTGGCCGACGTCATCGTAATCATATCCCAATGTGCCCCTGACCGCCGAATTCTCCCCACTGGAGTGATCGCCGCCAATCTTGTCATACTTCCGCTTCTTCCCGACTGGACCTTTCCCACGTGCCGATTGTTATTCCTTCCCCCACAATCGATCCAGTTTGGATTCTACGAGGCCGCTTGACGGGCTGTGGTGTCCAGTTGAGCGGCAACCCCTTGTTCAATCCGCCCATTTCCAAAGTTGTGCATATTCAGAGTATAGTTTATGCTATGGGACGAAATAAGGTTAGTTACTTACTTATGCGGCCGTGGATGTGATTTCTTCCAGGGTTCAAGACGATGGATGCTGGTTTGCGTGCTGCTGCTCTTGTGGTTAGGTGCTGGAGCTTCTCCGAATTGGCTGCTGCTGGCTGGGAGTCTCGGAGACCCATTCCTCTGGTGGCGAACATGGCATGCATCGATCCTGTGAACTGCTGGTGTCTTCGTGGCAGGTACTCCAGCTGGATCAGCTGCTACAGGATTCCTATAGGACATCCTGTAGCTGTTTCTCCCCCTGGGGTGCATGCTGACATAATTAGATTTTTATTGAACAGGTGAAAGGTCCTAAGGTTGCCTAACAGGTGAGCGCTTGAGCCTCAGGAGACCTTGTTTCTGAATTTGAAAAGAAATCCAATTTCCCTTATTTGAAAAACAGAGCTTTCTTTGCATGTGCAGGCATGCTTGCTCAGATTGGAGTTGTGGTGGTGAAAAGAGGTGGAGCGAGTGGGGAATGATAGAGAAGGGTGGTTGCATGCCCCCTTAGTCGACTTGACGCTCCACATTTCTCCTTGTATTTGATTCTGGCTCACTCAAACGTTCTACATGAAGTTTCCTGTAGAAATACAAAACTTCCTGTAGAAAGTCCTGTAGCTTCCTGTAGAAGGCCAAACCACAATCCGATTGCACCCAAACTTTGCAAAAATGAGTGTCCATGGTGGATGTGCATGAGAGGCTGTCTGGTAGCTTGATAGGAACCCATGTCTGTGAGTTGACAGTCCTCCCTTGGTGCGCTGTATACCTGCAAAAATTCAAAGATCAACTGTTTTTTCTTGTTCTTTTTTCATCTTTTTTTTTTTTTTTTTTTTTTTTTTCAAGAGACAGCAAGGGTGCCTCAATGAGGTTTTCACCCCTATCGCCTGCCCCGGGCGCCTTGAAAAGGTTTTCAACCCAGGATCTTTTATTTCCATTCTTTTTTTTTGAAAGACAGCAGGAGCGCCTCAATGAGGTTTTCACTCCTACTACCTGCCTTGGGCGCCTCAGAAAGGTTTTCACCCAAGGATCTTTTTTTTTGCAGAATATGAAATGAGGCTCAAGGTGTGCCCAAAACAGAGGCAAAACCCTTGACCAGCACCGATTTTTCCATAGTTTTGACAAACTCTTGCCTTGACAGAGGCTTCCTGTAGATCTTGAGTCGATGTCCATTGACAAGCATGGGAATGGCTTCTTCATCAATAGTTCGGATAAGAACAGAGCCATTATCATTACACTTTTCTACTGCATATGGTCCCAGCCACCTCGTTTTCAGTTTTCCCTTGAAATCCTTATGTCTGGAATCAAATAGCAGCGCCCAATCTCCTGGCTGGAATTGTTTGTCATTGAGGTGCCGGTCATGCCACACCTTCCTCTGAAGTTGAATCACTTCTAAGTGGAGGAGGGCCTGCATTCGAAGTTCATCTAAACCATTCAGCTGCATTAACCTTTCTTGTTGAGCATGGCTGAGGTCTAGGCCCAGCTGAGCTGCCATTCTCAAGGTGTTGTACTCAAACTCAATTGACATCAAAGCTCTTTTTCCATAGACCAGCTCATAGGGTGTGAAACTGGTGGTGGTCTTCCAAGTGGTGTTGTAGGCCCAGGTGGCCTCAACCAGGCGATCCGCCCAATCCTTTCTGCTGCTGCTCACCACCTTGGTCAAGATCCCCTCTAATGCTCTGTTGGTGACTTCCACTTGTCCATTCGCTTGAGGATGATATGGGGTGGAAGTCCTATGCTTGATTCTGTGATGAGCAAGGAGATCTTCAATCAAATTGGAGGTGAACTGGCTTCCTTGATCCGTGACTATCTCTCTTGGGTAGCCAAATCTGTAGAAAATGTTCTCTCTCAAGAAATCGACCACCTTTTCTTCTGTTGCTACTTTGACTGCTTTGGTCTCTGCCCACTTTGTCAGATAATCTGTGCACACAATGATGTAAGACCTTTGCCTTAAAGGAGGGTTGATAGGGCCCACAAAGTCCATACCCCACTTCTCAAATGGCTCAAGAGTCACCTGAGGTTGGAGAGGCATTTCATACCTTGGGGTTGGTTTCCCCATCCTTTGGCATCGGTCACATTGGCCGATATATCTTCTGACATCTGCATGAAGAGTGGGCCAATAGTAGCCTGCCTGTAGAATCTTGAAGGCAATCCTCTTGGCTGCAAAATGTCTTCCACAGGGTCCATCGTGACAAGTTAGGAGGATGTCAAAGACTTCCTCCTCCCTTACACAACGTCTTAAGATCTGATCAGGGCCAAGTTTGAACAAGTTTCCCCCGATCCAAGTAAATGAGGCACTTTTTCTCACGATCTTGCTCTTCTCCTTCGAGGGTAGATGCGGAGGGAACTGTGCTGAGACCAGATAGTTTGCTATATCAGCAAACCACGGGGAGAGTATGGAGATGGCAAACAGATGCTCATCTAACATCTGGTCATCCACGGTTCCTTCTTCACCTGCAGGCAAATCCAGTCTAGACAAGAAGTTAGCAACAACATTTTCTCTACCTGGTTTATCAACAATGGTCAAATCAAACTGCTGCAATAAAAGTAACCATCTAATAATACGAGCATTCACATAAGGCTTATTCATTAAATATTGGATTGCAACATGGTTAGTATGTACAAATGTTTGATAGCCAGTGATATAGTGTCGGAACTTGTTTAGGGCATGGACCACAGCCAGGAACTCTTTCTCAGTTACCGTGTAATTCATTTCTGCCTTGGATAAGTTTTTACTGACAAAGTATATAGCATATGGGAGTTTCTCTTCAAGTTGCCCTAGGGCTGCCCCTATGGCTTTGTTCGAGGCATCCGTGTGGATGTGGAAAGGTAGGGCCCAATTTGGGCCTCTTAGAATGGGAGCAGACACCAACTTATCCTTCAATTCATTCAAAGCATTTTGGCAGTCATCCGACCATTTAAACTCAACATCTTTTGCCAAGAGACCAAACAAGGGCGAGGCCAGCTTACTAAAGTCTTTAATGAATCTACGGTAATATCCTGATAAGTCTAAGAAACTCCGGACATCTCTCACCTTCTGAGGAGGTGGGACCCTTTTAATGATAGCAAATTTATTGGGATCCACCTGTAACCCTTGGCGAGAGATGGTATGGCCTAACACGGTCCCTTCAGTCATCAGGAACTCACATTTCTCCAGACTGAGGGACAGATTCATCTCGATGCACTTACTCAAAACCTTTCCCAGGTTGGACAGCGCTTCCTGGAAGCTAGACCCGTAAGGAGTAAAGTCATCCATATAAATTTCTACCGAATCATGGAACAACTCTGCAAAGATGCTTAACACAACCCTCTGGAATGTGGCAGGGGCATTACATAGCCCGAAGGGTAGGACACGGTAGGCAAAGGTACCCCATGGACAAGTGAAAGTGGTCTTATCCTGGTCTTCCGGGCTGATTTGAATCTGGTTGTACCCACTGAACCCATCTAGGAAGGAGAAAAATCTCTTTCCTGCCAGACCATCCAGCACTTGATCTATGAAAGGTAAAGGGAAGTGGTCTTTCTTGGTGGCTTTGTTCAACTCCCTGTAGTCCACACAGATTCTCCATTTCCCATTTTTCTTGGGCACCAACACTAGAGGGGAAACCCATTCGCTATCCGAGATGGGGTATTTGAATCTCGCATCCAACAGTTTTTGCACCTCTTTTTTAACAATGTCTTTAAGGGCTGGATTCATCCTCCTCTGGGGTTGCCTAACTGGTTTACAGTCCTCCTTGAGGTAGGTATGATGAGTGCAGACTGAGGGATGGATTCCCTTCATTTCCTTGTAGCTCCAAGCAAAGGCCTCCAAATGGTGGGTCAAGAGACTACATAGCTCCTTTTCCTGAGAGGGAGAGAGAGAGGAGCTTATCTTCAAGGTCTTCTCAGGGCCAAACTCCACATTTTTAACTCTGGGGTTGGTTAGATTAGTGGCACTTAGGTCTACTAAGGCATTGGCTTGGGTGTCTTCCACCAACTCTTCCAAGGATAGCTCACTAGGGGGAGGATTTTGGATTGAGTTTTCGATCAAATCATCCTCGGTTGTAGGACCTCGCTTAGTGGCCTCTACTGTGCATAATGATGCAGAGTAGACCTCATCCTCTTCTCCTTCTTCCAACTAGAGGGGTAAGTCATGTTCTATCGAAGATTGGGCAGGAGGGTATAGGACCAGCTGCTTGGACATAGGCCCATTTTTTATGGTCCTGCTTCCGACTCGATAGCTGATATAAGCATCTGCAGTGGCCAGCCAAGGACTTCCAAAAATGAGAGGATAACCTATGAGTTTTGCCTTAGGCTGGAGGACCAAAAAGTCCGCAGGGTATTCCCACGAGTCTACAGAGACCAAGACATCCTCCACAATCCCTTCAAGAGTCACGGTGGAGCGATCTGCCAATTGCAGCACTGTCGAAGTCTTTCTCAGGGCACTCTGAAGATTGAGCTTAAGCATGGTGTCCCTGGTCATCACATTGATGGAAGCCCCTAAATCAATCAGAGTGTGGGGTATGATGGTGCCATTGATGTGGACATCAACTACAGGGCTCCCAGGGTCCAAATACTTTGGACAGATTACTTGTGCCAACATGAGATCGGACAGTTTTCCTATGACATTGATGGTCGAGGCATCTTTCTTTTGCCTGCCTAGGTGCCTGAAACACTTCTCTTTAATCATTTTTTTGTAAATTGGTACATCTTTGATGGCCTGGAGAAGTGGAATTTTCACACACAACTGCTTAAGTTCTCCCAGAAGCTCGTCCTCCTCTGGGTTGGGCTGTGTGGTCGTTGTGAGTCGCTCAGGAAAGGGTGGAATGGCTTGGGGTTCACTTTCCTGTTTCTCTTCCTCCTCCTCTAAGGGAGGAGGTTGGCGTTCTGGAAGGACTTTCCCAGATCGTAGGTTGATCTCCTGGATCTCCACAGCATAGGTAGGGCATGATGTCTCCCCAGTATATACCTGCTGGGCCTGTCTGTTGTTGGGGTTCGGGTTCGGTTGAGCAGGCATTTGGGGTTTTCTTGGAGGAGCAGGAGGTAATGGTTGGGATTGAGTTGATGGAGGAGGCAGAATGGCAGGAGGAGTGTTGTATTGGGGCCTCCACCCCGGTTGAGGTGCATTCCACTGAGGTTGTGGCTGGGCATGAGAGTGAAACGAGTGAGAGGGAGGTTGAGTTTGGTATGGAGATGGGTAAGACCATGGAGGAGGTGTGGACCAGGAAGATGAGCATGGGGACCCCAAGAAGGCATATGGGCAGGTTGGTTGGGGTGGTAGTAAGCTTGGGATGACCCTTGCATTCCTTGCTGATAAGGTTTGGGTCCATGAGGCCCCCTTTGATTGAGGAAGTAGAGAGGTTCAATAGCCACCTCGGTCCCTAGGTACATGGCTTTAAATCTAGGCAAGGTAGGGCATTGGTTGGTGGGATGGTCTTCCTCACACACGAAACATACCTCTACTGAGTGTAATGGGCACTCATTCTTGCGGTGCTTCCTTGTGCATCTAGGACAAAAAATGGCCAAGGCCCTCTCAGCCTCTTCCTTCTTCTGCTCAATTCGGAAGGTATCAAGTTGCATGGCAATGGTCTGTCTCATTTCGCTCTTAAGATCTTCCATCTGGTTAGCAAACTCATGCTTGGAGAGAAAGGTGCTAGCTGAGAGATGACTTCCCCTACCTTTCTTCTGGGCCGCCCTAGAATGGTTTCTAAACACGGTCTTTATGTCCTCATAAGGTAGTTGGTAGATATCTCCTCTAGCCAGTAGGTTAAGGGTGTCCAAAAAGTCTTCAGGGACTCCTCGGAGCAGAACCAACTTCAGAGATTCCGGGTGAAGTGTGCACCTGGCTCGTTTATAACTGAGTTGGAACCTTTCCTCATAGTCTTCTAAAGATTCGTCACTGCCCATGGTCATCCGAAAGATTTCCCCCTTAGTTTCCTTGGACCTACAGTAGTCTCTATACTTGGTGTTGAAGGCTTGTTGCATTTGAGCCCAAGTGGTGATACTGTTTCCAGGTAACCCCATGAACCAGTGTAATACTGTATCCTTGAGGGTAGAGGGAAAGAGTTTCAGCTTTTCCTCATCCTCAACATAGTCATAAGTTCGACAAAGGACAACAAACTCGAACAAGAAGGTATCAGGGTCCTCAGAAGCCAGACCATGGAAATGAGGTAGTGCAGAGGGACTTACGTTTTTCATTTTCATGTCTCCATTGGTCTCTCGAATGGGAAAGGCACCCTCTATTCTCTCATCTTCTCTTCTCCCGTTTCGGTTTTCAGCCATGGCTGCAGATGGAATGGTTTCTAACTCTTCTTCCGCTATAGGATCTTCGTATATCTCAGGAGGTTCACCTATAGGTTCTTCTGGCTCACTGTCACCAGAGAAAAGAGAAAGTTGACTCAGTGATGTGGTGGGGGTGTTGGGTAAGAATTTGCCGGTCTTATCTCTGTTCCTACGAGGCATGAAATGGAAAGACTTTTTCTTGTTTTTTGTATTTTTTTTCTTTTGTACCTGCAAAACTAAAATAGGTTGAACTGCAGCTAACTATCTTACTCAAAGGAAAATGC
Organism: Pinus taeda; assembly: GCA_000404065.3. NCBI lineage: Eukaryota > Viridiplantae > Streptophyta > Pinopsida > Pinales > Pinaceae > Pinus > Pinus taeda. The sequence goes on from APFE030640273.1 coordinate 18,297, forward strand.
GGAATCGAAATGCTAATTTATGCCTGCAGAATTGAAATGCTAATCTATGAAAGCAGAATTGAAATTCTAATCTATGCTTGCAGAATTGAAATTGCGGAATTTGAAGGCTAATCTAGGAAAGCAAGAAATGTCTACTCTACTTTTGCGGAAATGAAATTGCAGAATAGAAATGAAATAAACTACTTAGCAGAAGTTTGTAGTAGAAAATAGAAGAATAGCAACAATCACCAATACTTTGACGCTTCCCCGGCAACAGCGCCAAAAAGATGGTGGGCTCCAGTATTGCAGCAATAATGCTACAACTCCTGGGACTCCCTTCTTTACTTTTATCAACCCGGTTGTTCATAACAAACTTGGAAGCGACTGTGCTGTATGCACAAGTACTAGCTCTTGCCGCAGCTGTCACTTGGTCAGCTGGCACAAGTCCGCTTGGGCTTTAGCCAAATTCTATAAGTTCTTAGAAAAAGCTTGTAAATTATGGATGAAATCTAACTCAAAGGGGAGCTAATCTACTTGCGGAAAGAAACTGAAAGGCAAAGAGGAATGCAAACCCTAATCCTACCAGCTAGTTCTATTGGTGCAACAATGAGAATACAAACTGCTGAATGAGATGCCATTGACTTCAAAAAGGGAAAATTCACATGTCTTAGACTACTTTTGTTCTAGAAAGTATCTTTTTGTATTTTCTTGATTAAGAGTCAATTTTCACATGCATATGCTTGAACTGTGCTTCACTCTGCAGGAGTGGATCAAGGAAGAGGAATGATTGGAAATAGTTGGAGAGGCTCAGAGAGGGTCTAAGGAGTCCCAAACACTCTTCCCCAAAGTATCACAAGGTTTGGCTATCAGGAACCCTCACTTGTGAGCTTCTACAGGAAGTCTGCAGGGGTTCTATAGGAAAATTCAGAATTTCTATAGGAAACTTCAAAACTTCTACAGGATGTTTGGAAGTCAGTTTTTAGGAGGTGGATGAGTGAGGGAAGGTGCATGGATGGATCTAGAGGTAGGATAGGGGTCTAAACATGGCCTAAGGACTGGTGGGTGGAGAGGTAGAGAGGTGTAGAAGGCTCACTTGGCTCGAAGATGGCTAAGGCAATGATGAGCAAGAAGGTAAGGTTTCGTAGACACAAAGGATAGATGGGACAATGGCAGCTTAGCTACGAGACAGTATAGGAGGCTTAGATGATGCTTTGGGAGGATGGATGAAGGAAGAGGATACCCTGCACAGTGGGCCTTGATCAATTCTACAAAAACCTGCAAATGATCAAATCCTAAACTAATCTATTCTATCCATCAATCAACATAAATGAGCAGCAACTTTATTTGGGAAGAAAACCTTGTACACCATCTATGTAAGGAAACATTTCAGATGTCCAAACCCATGACTAATCTCTGCAACTAAAACAAGCACACTAAAAGATTGCATAAACAGCAAACTAGTGTTTTTGTGAGGCAGCACTGTTTCCTCGATTTCAGCCCCAAATCCAATAAGGCCGATGTGAAACGAGGAGTGTAGTTGTCTCTTTTCCTTGGAGATCTTGCTGTTATTATCCTACCAAAACATCTAAACCAAAGTCATTCATAAACAGTGACCTATCCCAACATCATAACGAAATCTACTTAACAGCAATGTGTTCAAATGCATAAAAGAGAAAAACAGTGATACGTAAAGGGAAAAGAAATAATATAGAAAGGAGGTCCTAGGCTCTTAGGTTGGGCCCAACCCTGAGAGCTTTGGCTCCTATGAAAAACTCAGATTTGCTAGGAAACCAAACTGCTTCTCATTATCCAAAAAGATTCATGGCTACACTGAGGTGCAAAGTACACAATAGGTTCAAAAGTCTTTTCACGAAGGCCGAGGCCTCAACATTTATAGATAACGAGGGACCTAGCTGGCCTCCTCAATCTGTGGAACTCGGCTATCCAACTGTGAGTCAAACAGTCCCTTTCTAAATGCTGATTGGCTGCCTTCTAGATTCGGCTTGGTGGCCTTTGGAGCTCGGAGTTGAAGGTGAAAATCCCGAGGAAGGGTCATTGAATGTCGTAGGCATCCCTCCTTCAAGTCCTAACTTCAAGCTTGGCTGCCTTATAGCTCATGATTGCTTTGACTTTGCTCCAATATATGTCAAAAACCTGAAATAGACACGTGTTAACCACCTAGGAAAAGTAACTTCCCCTATTCATACCAAAGACATAAACATACTAAAAATAATGCATAAACTATAGAAAATGACGGATTTGAACAAGGGATGAACAATGAAAATGAGGCCAAATGAGCCCAAATTGTTACCAATTTTGAGGCTCATCAATATGTAAAATTGTTGTCTTTGTTTTCTGATATTTTTGTATGGGATTACTTGGATTTATAAACATATGACACAAATATCATTCAGCATACTATTCCTATTAAGCCAAATCAGAAGCCTTTTCGTCAAAAATTGAGGAGAATCAATCCCAAGTTGCTGCCATCAATCGAAAAAGAGGTAAACAAATTGTATAAGTCAGGAATCACTGTGCCTATCCGATTTTCAGATTGGATATCAAACTTGGTGCCCGTAAGGAAGAAAACAGGTGAGATCTGTTTATGTATTGACTTCAGAAATTTAAATAAGGTGTCCTTAAAAGACAATTATCCGCTGCCCAAAATGGATCATATATTGCAGCGAGTAGTTGGAGCATCAAGGATGTCACTACTCGATGGCTATTCAGGATACAATTAGATTTTAGTGCATGAGGATGACCGTGACAAGATAGTGTTCACCACTCCATGGGGAACATTTCATTATGCAAAGATGCCCTTTGGTTTGAAAAATGCAGGAGCCACCTTTCAACATGCAATGGACGTAGCTTTCGCCAATCAGAAATATGTATTTTTAGTTGTTTATCTTGATGACTTAACCGTGTTTTCAAATTCTGATGAGGAACATTTGTATCATTTGAAAATTGTTTTCCACAAGTGCAGAAAATATGGCATATCGTTGAATCCGAAAAAGAGTCTTTTTGCCATGGATGAGGGCAAACTTCTTGGCCACATCATATCGGAAGATGGCATCTGTATTGACCCTGCACGTGTTGAAGCCATTCAGCAAATTGAACAGCCCTGGAACAAGAAAGAAATACAGTCCTTCAATGGTAAACTGAATTTTCTGCGTCGCTTCATTCCAAATCTAGCGGAACATCTTAGAGAAATCACGAGCATGAAGAAAAAGGACAGTCAGGTAAAGTGGACCGAAGAGGTGGTGAAATCATTTAATTTAGTGAAGTTAGCTCTTTCTTCAGCTCCTATTTTGATCAGCCCATACTACACTCAGGATTTTATTTTGTTCTCATTTTCTTCTGAGCACACTTTGGCAGCGGTATTATTGCAAAAGAGGGAAGGTGTTGAAAATCCCATTGCTTTTTTCAGTCGGATTATAAGAGATGGAGCATTGAAATATAACATCATTGAGAAGCAAGCACTTGCGCTTGTAAAGGCCTTGAAATATTTCCGTGTGTATATATTGCATTCCCATATTCTAGCTTATGTTCCTAATGTAGCAGTTAAAGTTATTTTAGTACAGGCAGATCCAAAAGGCAGACGAGGTAAGTGGATTGCTGCTTTGTTAGAGTATGACGTAGAGATTAAACCCACCAAGCTGATCAAAGGTCAAGGACTCGCCAAGCTAATGGTTGAAACAAATTTTCAAGTCCTAGAAATAAATTTGATTGCTGCCATGTCTGATGAAGATGAGGAGAATCGATCTGTTCAGGTATCTGAAATGTTTCTCTCTTCTCCTTGATATGCTGACATTTTATATGTACTTCAACATTTGTCTTCACCTCCCAGAATGCCTAGAAACAAAAGTATAACTTTGAAATTGAAAGCTGCAAAATTTTGCATACTAGATTCAGCATTGTTTTGGAAAGGCCCTGGTGGAATGTTATTGAATTGTTTGGTAGAGGAGGAAGCCAAAAGAGTCGTGGAAGACTTTCATAGAGGGGACTGTGGCGGTCATCTGTTTTGGAAGACCACGACAAACAAGATTCTAACGGCAGGCTATTATTGGCCTTCATTATTTTCAGATGTATATAAGGCTGTTAAAAATTGTCACGAATGCCAAATTTTTCAAGGAAAGCAAAAGCTCCAGTCTTTGCCTCTCAAACCAATTGAAGTCAACGCACCTTTTAAGCAGTGGGGATTGAATTTCATCGGTGAAATTCATCCGGCATCATCAGGACAGCATCGATGGATATTGACGGCCACAGACTACTTCACAAAATGGATTGAAGCAATTCCTACTAGACAAGCTACGGATGCGGTAATTATTTATTTTCTTGAAACCAATATTTTGTCACGTTTTGGATGTCCAGGTAAGTTAATCACGGATAATGCAGCAGAATTTAAGTCAAAAAGGATGATTGAGTTTTGTTATAAGTACAATATTACCTTGGGACATTCAACTGCATACCACCCTCAAGGAAATGGATTGGCGAAGTCATCTAATAAATCCTTGGTCAATATCATTAAGAAAATGTTGGAAATCAGTAAAAAGGGTTGGCACAAGAAGTTGGTAAATGCATTATGGGCTGATAGGGTGAGTCAGAAAAAGTCTATTGGCATGTCTCCTTTCGAGTTGGTGTACGGAACAGACACGGTTTTTCCTGCTTCACTTGCTGTCCCGGTAGTCAAATTGCTTCAAGAAGCGGGTAGTGAGGAAGATCCTATGCAGAGAAGGATTAATCAAATGATCCATTTACAGCAAACACGGGAGGAGGTATTTCAAAACACTTGCAAGCTGCAGGAGCGCATCAAAAAGATTTATGACCGGAAAGTAAAGGCGGACACATTTCAGCTAGATGAGGTAGTTTTGAGATGGGATGCTCGACATGAAGACAAGGGAAAACATGGTAAATTTGAAAATTTATGGAAGGGTCCTTACACTATTGCAGCATATCGCGGCCAAAACACTTTCCTTCTCAAGGAGATGAATGGAGATGAATGTCCTGGAGGGCCGATTAATAGTCGGTTGTTAAAGAGATACTACTTTTGAGTACTTTTCTACTCATTTCATCATCATTGTACATATCATTTTACTTTTTTCTACTGCACATGTAAACTAACTTATCATCTTCAGTTTGGGGCCCGAGGTGAAGGCTATAATTCTGAAAATGAAGGTTAGTTAGTCTGAGTTTGTCAAGTCAGTTGTCCGAATCTTTTAGTTTCAAGTCTAGTTTGGTCAAAGCAGTTTTTGGTTTTTCAGTCAAATTCTCAAAGTGTGTATTGCAATAATGACTCCATCGCCCAATGAGTGAAGGCATTGTCTAGCTCTTATAGAGATCTGTGGTTCTTGGCATCTCCAAGGAGCTACCATCCCCATTGGAGCCAATGTTAGAGTCAGTCTAGTTATCCCTCCGTCGGAGATCAAAGCTCTTTTGCATTTCATGATTAGGTGTCCCATCCGTTTTGATCAGTTGCATTTCGTTAGGCATGCCATAACTTTGATGGAGTGGTTTGTGTCATTCATTCCCCTCATGCATGTCACTGCTGGTTCAGGTTAAGTCATAAAGCTTCACAAGTCATTTACAGTCATGTTTTAAATTTTTAGGTTTAAGTCTAGGGTTGACTCAATTTTGTCTTAAAAAAGTCTTAGAATACCAGTAGGCCAGAGGGATGTCTTTGATAGATCATCATTTCAATAATTTTCATCATTGTATAGCTGAATTATGACTTCTCTTCAAAACTCCGTTTTGAAGATAAGTTGCCATCTCATTTTTGTAAAAAATTCTCAAAATTTTTCAGTTCCGCAGTTGTTCAAGTGAAGCCTTGATCTCCTTTGCCAGAGCATATTACAGCTATCCCTGCAAACAAAATCAACAAAAAACCTCAGTCCAAACCTCAGAAAAGCATGAGAAAATAAAAAAGTATCATTGTATTAATAGGCCAAAAGTGAAAGTGCCCAAACTTTACAAAGTGGGTTTTTTGAATTCAATTTATTCAAATTAGATATTTTGGGTGTATATAAGGTGAAACAAGTCTTTTTGGTTCACCACATATCAGAGCAAAAGCATTTTCAAGATTGGAGGGTGAAAAATGAAGTTACAAACCCTTGAGGTAGAGTTGAAGGTGCGCGCTACGCATAGAACTTCCGCGGTACGCACTAGGTGGTGCGCTACACATTGGGCGCGCACATCCTGTGTTAATTTACACAGGCACTATGCACTGGGAGGTGCGCTACGCATAGAACTTCCGCGCTACGCACCCATTCCAACGTTAAGTTTATGTGCCTAAAACGTGTCAAATCGCCTCCGAAGCTGCAAGTAGGTGTTTCTTTGACTCAAATCAATCAAGTTGAATATTGTCTAATATGTGTTTGAAGAATGGAAGTGGTGTTGGGTGTAAGAAAACAAATCAAACCCTAGGCCATTATCAAAATCTTTGTAAAGGGTATTAAAACTTTGTATAGGGTATTTAAAGGCATGTGAGTAATTGATGAAGATTTTTCTCCCTTTCCTTGGTAAAATATAGCTCCTTGCCCATTTCAAAACTTTGAGCCAGCAGCACTTCATACCAAAATATCTTTGTGACTGTTTTGTGCCCAAATATACCAAACAAAATATCCATTATGGAATAACTTTTATGATGCTTCAGTTGGTTTTTTGAGAAAACACTGAAATTAGGATTTCATCACACCTACAACATACACATTGCAGTCCTCCTATTGCAGTTATTTTGTTCTCAAAACCATGTCAAATACAGAGTCATCTTATGAGCAGGAAAATGACAGTGATTCCACCACAGAGGGAAATGTGCCACAAAGGCCCCGCAGAGGTGGCAAAGGTGGTAAACATCTTAGAGAAGAGCCCACTTCTATGGTACAATTACAGGCTTGCCCACTTTCCATGGATTTCTTTCGCCATCAGTTATGCTATCATTTTTGTGAGCTAATTTCACAGTTTCAGCATCATCGTGAATTAGCTCGCTTGTTTATTCTCCATTTACATGATGGCCATGTAAACCTTGCTGGAGTTAGTTTCATTTTCTCACCAGAGACCATTGCAGAGGCCACGGGAATTCCAAATATCGGGGAGCAATGGAATAAGCATCAACAGCTAGAGAAATCATATTATGAGCCATATATTAAACCAGGGTATATGAGGCACTTGAGCAGAGTTTTTCCTTTCAACTACTTGAATGATCGGTTTGCACCTTTGATGAAACTCATCATCCGGTATTTCAGTTGTGAGGGCAGATTCTCGCGTCTTTATGCATACCATGTCCGTTTGTTGATGAATTTTACAAGGGTGCGTCTGATGAACATCCCATATTTTACGTTTCGCAACATAGAGAGGATGGTGCCTTTAGTGCAAAAGAAGAGCCCAACACATCAGAATAGGAGCATATACCATTATGCATTGATCAAGATCATGGTGATTCATCAACTGACACAACAGGGCATTACATGGGAGGATTTTATTTCTCGCGACCTTTTCAGAGCGCCTCAACCACAACCAGAGATAGTTCATGATGAGGGAGGGCCTTCATAGCAGTTTGACATTCCTGAGACCGAGCATGTTGATGCTCGAGTATATGTGACATATCAGAAAGGCCACAGGGCCTTATTTGCAGCCGCACGACGAGTACTATCTCCACCCGGGGTGGAAGGGGTCTCGTTGACTTCATCAGCACATTGAGTATTATCTCCACATCATGTAGAAGGGGTCTCGCCTCCATCTTATACACAGGTACAGATTCAGGACAGGGGAAAGAGACCCAAGATTGATGAGGGTCCTTCAGGAGGCCAGGACACAGATATCATTGATGTTGATGCTAGCTCTCCTAGCTCCGAGCTAAAGGAGATCATCCGAGAACAAAGGGCTGAGAATGAGTCACTGCAAAAGAAATTGCAGATGGCTAAGTGCGTGATCAATTATTTGGAGCAGCGCAACAAACAGTTGGAAGATGAGCATGAACTTTATGAGCTGCGGAAGATCCGCGAAGACCGGGAATTGGCCCGAAGGAGACCCGGTGATTTGACACCTATTGATCGGGAATCAATGCTCATCCGGGTGAACACTCATTTGGATAAGTTGTTGGAAAAGGAAAATAGGGACAAGGACATGCTTCGTCACATGAAGACTCACTATTGGGCTCGCATGCATGTCTGCAAAGCGAGAATGAAGATCCTCAAGAGGCGTTTGAGAAAAGTGAAAAAGCAACGCAAAAGCCCTGATCCGCTTCGAGTTTTGGTCGAGGCTTTGTTACTTGAGAATGATACATGATAGAGGGTCTTCACTCCAAATTTGGGCAAATTTGGAGAAATGTTTGTCGTTTCAAAATTTTTGCCTTGCGAAACAGGTTTTTGGGCTCTACGCGTAGCGCGCAACGCGCTACCCTGAATATTGAGAGATCCAAATGATAAATGGCTTGTAGTTTTGGATTTTTCATGAAGAAATACACATGTTCAGCCATTGCCGAAGCATTTCATTGAGATCTGGGTGGTGAAAATGTCCAAAAACATCATGAAAACCACCTTGCTGCCACCTTTTCCAACAGCAGGCAGTACCTCTTGAAGAATGCAGTTTTGAGGTAGTAACTGAGCTCCAAATTGGAACATTCCACTTGTGTTGGAAAGTAGACATCCCGGGCTTTCAAACGAGCTATCATGAGCTCAACTTGGATGTCGGGAACTGCCCCAAAAATAGGCTGAAATGTGTGCTACGCATAGGGATCACGGGCGCTATGCATACAGATTTTGGCCCAGTTTTTCAAATTCAGCTCAGGAATTCGGCTACTTTTCAACAGTTTCACTCTTTGATGTAATTTTTGACCCAACATGATTTAATTTGATGTATTTAAGGTAACATGGCACTTATCTACCTTCTTCTAGATGATTCATTTACAAATTAGCAAGAAATTAATGTAATGAATCAGTTTCCTTCTTTTTAGAGACAGGTTGTTTGGTCATCTAGATTCTTGCTCCATGTTTAGAATTTGTTCAAACTGCTCCTAGAAGGAGGAGCTTGACCCCTAGAGGTTATGGAATGAGGATAGCTTGTTCTATATATGTAAATTTTCATTCAGTAGGAGAGGTTGGACTCTTGGGAATAGCTTGAGACTATATTGTACATATCTTATCTGCATTTTGGCAAAGGAAAGACCAGGGTTTTGCAGCACTATTTGAGATTCATGTGGCTTTATGTGTTGATGGTGTGTTTCTCTCAGTACTTGTAAGTTGTGTATGTGTACCATTTTCTTTACTTAACCTTCTGTAATTAAAAAAATGAAGTGTTAAGGTAGAATCCATGAACTCGCTATGCTCTGCCTTTAAATTTGTTTAATTTTCTATGTTTTCTTCAGTTTAAGGAGAATCCTTGAGATTCCTTGCTCTCCTTAGCTCCTCACCAGTATGATCTACCCATCTCACTTGCTTTAAGGCATCAAAACAATCGTCTATCTTGCCCCAAGTAGACCTCTGCAAAAACTGTGCCTCATCCCCACACCCAAATTTGCCTTTCCCTTGAATTCAACAAAACCTTTAAAAATCAATCCTAAACCCTTTGTAATTAATACCTAGCCTAGAATTAGTCATCAATTCAATCATCTCGACCTCGTTGATTATATTTTGCCGAGATTGACTCAGAGAGAGCCCTCTCCTGTCCTCGTAGGGCTAGCTACGAGGCTGAGAGTGGTTTGATGTGGCCTTGAGTCTCATCTTATTTCAGCCTAAGGTAGATTTGAGCGCTAACATAGTGGCGACTCCACTGGGGAGAAATTTCAATGGTTTTCTTGCTGATGAGTTTTTTTCGGAAGTCTTATACGGAGTCTGAAGTCACGCGGATGTAGATAAATGCTGCTTCAATCGATCTCCGGTTAGCTTTTGAAACCTTGATTTGCAAATCACCCTAGTACTTTTGTTCGTTCTAGACCTTTGGATGATTGAGTCTAGCAAACGATTGGCTGAATTGTTTTAGTTCTTTTGATCTTGTGATAAACACACTGGCTTCAAAAAGACATACAAGAGCTAATCCAGATCCAAAACCACCTCCTATTTATGAAAATCCAAATTTGATTCGAAAAATCCTCTGTCAAGAAAGCTCGGCGACTTCGTTGGTTAAATCTCATTCATGTCCTGCACTTTTTGAATACCTTGAAGAACTTAATTTCGACAAAAAGTTTGAATTGTCATTGTTTAAAACCATGTCTGAAAACGCTCTTGATTCTATTGTTCCAAATCCTGACTTTGCTGCAGCTCTTGAATTTGAAAGGCACAATAAATTAATTGACAATTTTATCTTGAGGCACCTTCAAACCGACATCCAATCTGCCAATCTTGCTGATTTCTTAGAAGCTGTATCTGCAAACATTGGATCCACTGTCACGGCATCAACCTCTAGAATTCCTACTAAACTATCTTTCATTCCCACCATTTCGGTGCAACCTATAATTACTTATTCAGAATCTGTAGTCAATTCCCCTCCTTCATCCCACATCGCCTCTCCTCCGCATACACCTCCACATACTCCTCATACAGTAATGACACCCACTCCGCCAACAACACCTAGAGTAAATCCACCAAGAGCAATGGCTGCTCGTTTCACACCTCTTGCTTTACCTTAGCAATTGCATGGTATGCCCGCAGACTATCAGAGTAAGATTCCTTTATTTGATGGCACTCCTCAAAATGTGTCCGCTCAGTAGCACATAGAAAAAATGGCAACTTTTTATGATTTGTATGAGATTGATGACAAGGATGTAACTATGCGATTGTTTGTGCAAACATTCGGAGGAGAAGTAAGAAAATGGTTCAGAGGCTTAGGAGCTAGAAGTATACCTACGTTGGCTGAACTTCAGAAATAGTTTCTAGATCGTTGGGAATTCAGAAAGAATCCGCTTTAGATCAATGCCAAGTACAATAATATCAAACACAATCATGGTGAGTCTGTCCAAGACTATATTATCAGGTTCAATACAGTTTATAATGCTATTACGGATGATTTAAGACCATCTAGAAAATCATCTCTTCTCAAATTCTCAGATATCTTTGATCTGAAGATGGCTTATTCATTACGGGATAGAGATCTCCCTACTTTAGAAGATATGCAAAAGATTGTTGTTAATGTTGAGGCAAATCTGAACGACAAGAGAGCACGGTTGAAGGCAGAGAAAAGAGTGACTATAAAGGAAGAATCTACATCAGAACCGCCTTGGCTTCGTGAGATGTTCAAAAGACTGAACCTTGATAAATCAGAACCGCAGATTCGTAATCCAAATTACCGTGGCCAGCAACAACCTCAGTTCAAAATTAAGCAGCGTGAACCAAGAGTACAAGAGCCGGCAGCCCAGCAACCGATGAAGACTCCTCTTTTGCAGAATTTTGTGAGTCAAGATTCAGATGAAGATGCCGATGTAGTAGGGGACCAAAACCACTTCTTTACTCCTGATGATCTGCCCATTTACATCACTGAAGAAGAAGAATATGGAGAAAGTTTAGGCACCCAGCAAGATGAACATTTTATCTTAGCTAATGATGCAGATTTAGATGATTACCAAAGAGGATATTTGAATGCTTTGTCCACTCAACAGAAGCAGTATTCATTGAGAAACTGAGATGTGCCCATCAATCCAATACAGAAAAGAAAAGAAGCTACAGCACCAAAGATGGATTCACCGACACCACAGAAGAAAGGAAAGGAGACAATTGATCCCACAACGAGCAAGATGTCAGCAGCAGAAAGGACAAATCAGGCAAGTATAATTAAGGATAAGAAAGAAGTTTCGGTCAAATAATTCGAAAAGGTTTCAGCATTTAGTTTGGAAAATGAAATTTCCAAATTAAAAATATCTATTCCTTTGATTGAAATCATGAAAAACAGTAGCTACCGAGGTCAAGTCTCCAAAATTCTGAACTTTGATCCCATGTTTGACACGGTGAATGTTGAAGATGATCAGCCTAAATTTATCTTTGGGCCAGCATTGGATGGTCAGTCCCCTGATAGTGATGTTCCTCCTTTATATATCAGTTTGAGATTGCATGAATATGTTTTTCACAATGCTATGTTCGATTCGGGTGCTTCACACAATTTGATGCCAAAGGCGATCATGGAGAAGCTGGGGTTAGACATAACAAGGAAATATCATGATTTATATTCATTTGATTCCAGCCGTGTGAGATGTATTGGGCTCATCAAAGATTTGGTTGTTAGCTTAGACCAAATCCCAGCGAAGAATGTCTTGATGGATGTGGTTGTGGCGGACATTCCTCCACGTTTTAGTATGCTACTTTCGAGATCTTGGGGAGCTAAGTTGAAGGGTACTCTATAGTTAGACTTTTCTTATGCCACAATTCCAGTCTTCGGTCAAATGAGAAAGCTATATTGAGAGAAAAAGTTGAAATACATGATAATAAGCAAAGAGAAGCCAATCAATCATCCTGTAAATTATGTACATACATATTTGGATTCGTTTGTTTTATTTGCTGATAGTTTTAATGATCTAGATAGTCAGTTAGTTCAAGCGGAAGATATACCAAAGATCACTGAAAATTTCAGAGAAGTTATACAAAAGGAAAGAGGAGAAAAGCAAGCTACTATGGAGCAAACAACTGAAGAAAAGGGGCAGCAAACAGAAAAATCAGAGCCCGTATAATTTCAGCACTTGGAGGAGGATGAAGATGGTCTTTGGACCATGGATTTCGATGGAACAATAGGTAGTGATGGTGCTGGTATTGGTGTGTGGATTTGAAGTCCTTTTTCTGCCCGAGACAAAGTTCCAAGCAAGGTGAGAGTGTGTTCCTATAAACTAGCATTAGATTGTTCAAATAATGAGGCGGAATATGAGGCTCTCATTGCTGGCCAAAGATTCTTAGAAAGCTTAAAGCAAAGAAGATTGTGGTTTATGGTGATTCCGAGTTAGTAATAAAGCAAGTTAAAGGTGAGTTTTAGGCCAAGCATCCTCGTATGAGGGCATATCAAAATGCAGTCTTAGAAATTTTGAGGTTGTTTTCTGATCATACCTTGACATGTGTGCCTCGCATACAAAATGGTGTTGTTGATGGACTTGCTAAGGCAGCAAGCAATTTGAAAATTCCGATGAATTCTAGCAACAAGTTTGAGATCCATGTCAAACACCGTCCCACCATTCCAGACAATCAGCGATGTTGGCAAGTCTTTCAAGATGATGAAGAGATCAATGAGTTTCTGCAAAATAAGGGTAAGTTCAAGGATACCTCAATAGATACTGAACATGATGATGGTAGTGATAATATACAAGTAAATCAAATGGACGTACTGCAACTTAAAGATAACATTATTCCTAAGGGATTGATTCCTTTAGAGGAGCTGTTTGACCAAGATGATGTGGCCCGCAAACCGACATTGAGACCGACTGAAAAAGGTGTTGAAGAAGTAAACATTGGGACAGCTGAGAATCCCAAGATGGTAAAGCTATCAAGGTCATTGTCACCAAAGGTAAAGGCAGAATATGTAAAATTGTTGTCTTTGTTTTCTAATGTTTTTGCATGGGATTACTCGGATTTAAAAACATATGACACAAATATCATTCAGCATACTATTCCTATTAAGCCAAATCAGAAGCCTTTTCATCAAAAGTTGAGGAGAATCAATCCCAAGCTGCTGCGACCAATCGAAAAAGAGGTAAACAGATTGTATAAGTCAGGAATCATTGTGCCTATCCGATTTTCAGATTGGATATCAAACTTGGTGCCCGTAAGGAAGAAAACAGGTGAGATCCGTTTATGTATTGACTTTAGAAATTTGAATAAGGTGTCCT
>APFE030640273.1:39065-86639 GCA_000404065.3 Pinus taeda
GAGATTGACCTGGAGAGAGCCCTCTCCTGTCCTCGTAGGGCTAGCTACGAGGCTGAGCGTGGTTTGATGTGGCCTTGAGTCTCACCTTATTTCAGCCTAAGGTAGATTCGATCGCTAACAGGTCAGATAGAGATGACACTCATAGAGATGGAAATTTGTTGGATACTCCGAATAGGAGAGGTGATGGATACAGGTATTATTCTAGTTCTGGTTCTGATATGCATCATGATCATGATCGTTTTCATCCTTACAGGAGGAGTGATAGGGGATACTTTCTAGATGAGTTTAAGAAAGTGAAGCCACTTACTTTTAGTGGAGATGTGATGAAGTTGGAAGATGTAGAGGCTTAGATACTTGGGGTGAACAATTTCTTTGAGTTACATAATTACATAGATAACATCAAGGCCAAAGTAATGATATTCAATTTGAAAGGTAAAGTAGACATATGGTGGGAAGATGTGAAGCAGGTTAGAGACATCAGGAAATATGACTTGAGTTGGCATGAGTTCAAGTGGCTTTTTAGGAAGAAATACTTCTCAAAAAGTTACTGCGAAAGTAAGGCCAAATAATTATATGAGCTAAAGATGGGATCAATGGCAGATGAGGAGTACATGACTAAATTTTTGGAGCTATTGAGGTATGTACCGTATCTTAAAGATGAGAAGGCTAAGGTTTGGCAACTTGTTAGTGGATTTCCATTACATTTAGAGATTGGATAGAATATGATGAGACTCAGTCACTTGAGGAATTTATTTGGAAATCGAAGCATTGTTATGAATATTTAAAGTGTAAGAATAAATGTTATCAAGAATGGAAAGGAAAAGAAAAAGGTAAAGGTAAATGGAAATAAAAAAGAATAAGGCCTCAAAATGTAGAAGATAAAGAAAATGTAGCACCACAAACGAGGTTTAATGTAGCTAGATAGGCACATGGGTCACAATAGTGACATAAAGGTGAGGGTACTCATCAGTTGGAGTGTTGGGCATGTGCTAAGGAGAAACTTAAGAGAGATTGTCCACAAAATTCGGGTGGTAGGCCTCAGATATAGTGCACAGGAGGCACGGACTATTGGGGATGCTGGTCAGATCATTCCTCGTACTTATGCATCATTGGATAACAAACAGATATACCATTAGGCATCTATCATTGAGATGGATGGTAACCTTTTTGATCAAGTTATTTCTATTTTGATTGACTATGGATCTAATTATAGCTATGTTAGTCCCGACTTGGTGGATAAGTGTGGTTTGAGTAAGGAATTCGCAGAATCTTGGTTAGTGAAGTTTGCTACAGGTACAAATAAACAAGTTCATCATTGGATAAGATCTTGTGAATTTAATTTGAATTGTATGCCTATCACAACACATTTGAATGTATTACCATTGGGATCATACAATATGTTGTTGAGCATGTATTGGTTGTATATTCATAGAACCAAGGTATGTTGTTACAATAAAGACATTGAGTGTGTTGATTACAATGGGGAACCAAGAGTCTTGCAGGGAAATAAAAAATCCACACCAGTTAGGATGGTGACAACTATGCAGACAAAGCATAGTAGTAGAAAAGTGTGTGTGTTATTTGTAGTACATATCTATAGTGGCAAAGGTAAGGAAGCTGAGGAAGCATATGTTTTGTGTAGGTACCCAGTTCTACAATAGTTTCGGGATGTATTTCCTTAGGACATTTTAGAGTTTCCACCTCACATGGAGGTAGAGTTTTCTATTGAGTTAGTACCAGGGGAAGCTCCAGCATCAAAAGCACCTTACAGGATGAGAACACTTGAGTTGGTTGAGTTGAAATTGCAGTTAAAGGAAACGTTGGACAAAGGATACATTAGATCAAGTGTATCACTATGGGGTGCACCAGTATTGTTTGTGAAGAAGAAATATGGAATTCTCAGATTATGCATTGACTATAGGTAGTTGAACAAAGTGACTATTAAGAATAGGTTTCCACTAACGAGGATTGATGATTTGTTTGATCAGCTAAAGGGAGAAGTAGTCTTCTCTAAGATCAACTTGAGATTCAGATACCATCAGGTACGTATCAAAGAGGATGATATTTACAAGACAACTTTCCAAATCATGTATGGGCATTATGATTTTTTTTTAGTTCTATTCAGTTTGACTAATTCTCTAGCTAGATTTATGTGCTTGATGAACAGTGTGTTACATCCATATTTGGATAAGTTTGTTATTGTGTTTATTGATGACATATTGGTATATTCTAAAAATGAGGAAGAATATGTTGAGCATTTAGTAGAAGTGTTGAGGTTGTTGAGAGAGAATCAGTTGTATTCTAAGATCGACAAGTGAAGTTTCTTTCAGACTGAGGTACACTACTTGGGACGTGTTGTTTCCAAGGAGGGCATTACAATAGATACAGAAAAGACAAGGGCCATCATGGACTAGGTACCTCCTAAGAATGTGGATGAGGTGAGATATTTCATGGGGTTGGTAGGTTATTACAGGAGTTTCATCAGGAACTTATCATAGATTGCTTATCCTATCACATCATTACAGAGGAAAGTTAAGAAGTTTGAATGGACAGAGGAGTGTGAGGCTAGTTTTGAGCAGCTTAAGAATTTTTTGACACATGCACTAGTGCTACATACTGCAGATCTGGACAAATAGTTTTTAGTGTGCATAGATGCTTGCAAGAGATGACTTGGTGTTGTCCTTATGTAGGATGCATAGGTAGTATGATATGAGTCGTGAAAACTAAACGAGCACAAGCAAAACTACCCAACACATGATTTGGAGTTAGTAATGATCATACATGCATTGAATATGTGGAGGAATTATGTTCTTGGCAAGAGATTTTTATTGATGAGTGATCACATTGGGTTGAGGTATTTGTTTAACTAGCTAAACATGAACACCAGGAAAGCTAGATGGTTGGCCACGATCAGTGAGTTTGAATTCGAGATCAAGTACATCAAGGGAAAATAGAACAGGGTGGCAGATGCTCTCAATAGGCAGATACAGGTAAATCACTTAGCAGCTATGAGTTACAATGGGATAGACTTACAAGATAGGATCTTGTAGGCAAGTCAGTAGGATGTCAGGTATATGGATATTGTACACAGGTTGTAGCAGTGTATAGGTACAGGTGAGAGTACAAATATAGGTACAGGTAGTGGTACAGGTGCAGGTGCACAAGATGAAGATTGTTGTCTTACATTAGACAAATTGGTTTGATACAAATACAGGATATATGTTCCAGACAATAGTGAGCTCAAGAAGGTGATCTTGAGAGAGTTTCATGCGAAACCATATTGAGGTCATTCAGGTTATCAGAAGACATTGACTGTAGTGAAGAAATTTTATTATTGGCTGAATCTGAAGAGGGATGTATCATATTTTGTGGATACATGTTTTGATTATCAACATGTGAAGGTAGAGTATAAGCATCTAGTTGGACTACTACAGCCAATTGTGATTCTAGAGTGGAAATGGGAGGTCATTTCCATGGACTTTATCACAAGGTTTCCAAGGATAGTAACACAACATTATTCCATCATGGTTATTGTGGACAAGTTGACAAAGGTTGCACATTTCATTGCAATGAAGTGTACATTCTATGCTAGCGATGTAGCACAGGTATTCATAAAAAATGTGGTCAGATTGCATGGTGTTCTGAAGAAGATCATGTCAGACAGGGATGCAAAGTTCACTTCCAAGTTTTGGAAGGAGTTGTTTGCAGGTTTGGGCACAATGTTGGCCTTTAGTACAACTTATTATCCACAGATAGATGGATAGACATAAAGAGTCAATAGGATATTGGAGGACATGTTGAGGACATATGTGATGCATCAACAGTGAAAGTGGGAAGAGTATCTTCCACTGGTAGAATTTGCTTTCAACAATGTTTATTGGGATTCATTGATGATGAGTCCTTTCAAGGCATTGTATGGGTAGAGTTACAATACTCCCATTAGTTGGAGTGATCCAGTTAATAGGGTGTTGATTGGATCAGACATGTTGGTGGACATGGAACAGGAAATGCAGGTAATCAAGAAAAATCTAAAGGCAACATAGGATAGGAAGAAGCGTTATGCAGGTCGAAACAGGTTGTTCAAGGAGTTCCAAGTTTGGGAACAGGTGTATCTATGCATCAAACCAAAGAAGAGATCCTTGCAGATTTGATCATGTGCTAAGCTGGCACCATAGTTTTGTGGACCCTTCAGTATTATTGAGAGGATTGAGCCAGTAGCCTATCGATTCGCACTGCCTCTGATGGTGAAAGTCCATGATTTTTTCCATGTGTCATTGCTTAAGAAGTATGTTAAAGATGTTGATCATGTGATTGACTATTATATATTGCAAGTGAAACTAGATGGAGAATTTGAGTTGGAGCCTCAATGTATGTTGCTAGAAAAAGGTGCTCATGCTATGGAACCAAGCAATCAAGAAAGTCAAAGTGCATTGGAAGCACTTTGGGCCCAATGAAGCTACATGGGAGATGGTGGATCAGGCTATGTATCCCTCTTGGTTTGCCAGCTGAGGTAAAGCAGTTTTGGTATATATCTTTGGTATATGTTCAATGATGTTTTGGTTGTATGTACATATGTATATTGATGTAAATACTACCATGAGATATGTTATAAAGATCCAATAGGTGGTATGGGTTTTATGTCATTATTTTGTCATGTTGTTATGTTTTCATGATAGTTCTTTTTAGCAAGGTGATCATTGTAAACACTGCATCGAGATATGTTATAAAGCTCCATGGGTAGTATGTTTGTTTTTCAGCGGTTTTGCTGAGGTATAGGAGTGGTTAAACACCGAGGATGGTGTACCCCAAAGGGGAGGGTTCTATAACATCCCTAGTGAAAATTCCATGTAATAAAAGTTAATAAAGACAAAAATAATAACCACGGTTGACGGGACATTTATTCCAAGATGAATGTTGGGCAAGACATCCTAGTGTGGGTATTCATCAGTTTATTATGGCTAAGGAAATTGGAAAAGGAAATGGATAAGGCTTTAGAAAGGAAAATGGCATTTTTTTGGTACATTATTTATGAAAATAATGGAAATTAGGAGAAAAGCGAGGTGAAGGGTTACAGCTTGCATGTGAGGGGGAAATTGAAGGAAAATAATGGAAAATGAAGAAAATAGAGGCCTCATTCATAAAAGAAAAAAAAAACTTATGAGGATTAGTTGGTAACCTTTTGTCAATTTATTTTTGGATCTCTCTCATTATTCTCTCTCTCTCACTCACTCTTCGACACTTGAGTTTTCTTGGAGCATTTTGGCATCGGATCAAGAAAGGAAAAGAAGGCAAGAGGAAGCAAAGATCAAGCAGGGAAAGGAAGGATCAAGTAGCTACAACAATATTCTCTGCATGTATCGATTTGCATGTGTATTTTCCTTGCTAGATTTGGCATGCATGGTATTGCATGTGGTTCTTTTTTTGTTATGACATGGGTTTTACAAGGTGTAACATCTTTTTCAACCTAATCTTTCTATTTCCAGATAGCCATGGTGTGATGGGGTTCTCATGTTTTGGTTGAGATGGATTGTCGGATGGATTCGAAGATTAGTGAGGTGGATCTCCAAATGATAGAGCACATGGCCTAGTGGTCCTTGAACCAAACTATTGATCATGGTAAATCCACTGGTCTGGTGACCCATGAGCCAAACTATGGGTTGCTGTAAAGCCAAGAGGTGGATTGTCTCTATTGGGCCTAGTAATCCTTGGTTTGGGATATGCGGTAAATCCTAGAGAGTGGGTCTCGATTTAGGGCCTAGTTATCCAAGTTTGGATTGCGGTAAACTCTGAGATACTAGAAGATAAGAAAATTCCTCACGGTGTATGTCAAGAAATCTGGTGGCATCGATGCTTATTTTGGCCTAGTGATCGTGCACAGATCATGGTAAAGGATGTTATGACATGTTTATTGTGTTTGCCTTGTGATCCGAGATGGATTATGGTAAAACCTGGTTTCTATTTATGATGGTGAGGTGGTTTAGCCTTGTTATGCCCTGGTTATTTCTTTGGTTTGAGTCCCACATTCATGCTTGGAATATGGCACAAGTGTGAATGGTTGAAGAGAGATTTGGCTCCACCATTCTATGGTGGGGTGGAAGGTGGTAGTTTTGTCCCGGGTTTGGAATTTGCATCATTAATGAGAGGTTATTTATCCTTGTATTCCTATGACTATTACACTGATTTATATGTGGATCATATGGTTGTGATTTCATTGGTATTTATGTTGATATTATGTTGGTTATATATGTGTTTTATGACAGTGGCTATGTATGGATCTCATCATGCTTTTACTTGTAAATGAATGAACAATGTATATATGACCTAATACATGATAATGTAGCAAATACTATGAAGGAACAATGGTTCTTAGCAGTTCTCAGATAAGTATGAGATCCTTACGCTTAAATCTGTTGTTTACACTTGTAGATTACATATTTGTGATGTGTTTGATGAAATGCTTGGCATGGATAGTAGGGGTCTGGTTAAGGACTTGTTCAAGTATTTTCCTTTGCATCATTGTTTCCTTGTTATTTTACTATTCTGAAGATGTCATTCAATTTTCGGCAGTGACCTGGGCTCTGGGCCTGAAAAAGTGACTTAAATCTTTAGGACGTTGGCATAGAACTAGAAAAAATAGTCCCTGGACGCTCACATGCCTATAGTATGAGAGCATCCAGAGCCTTCTGGACATTGGCAGGCCTATAATATGAGAGCATCCAGTGGTCAAGTGATCAAAAACTTTTGTGGGACCCAGGGGCAAGCTACCTGAAGTGTTGGGATGGTTCTCAGGGGTCCTGTAGCTAATGTGGAAGGTCTGAGTGTTGTGTTTCCATCGATTCCATTCCTTAAGGTCACATAGGAGTTTGAATATCATCATAGTAGCCTCTCTTCACATGTTTAACCTGATTAGTCAATTACTTGGGTAGATGTGGGAGGAGGGTGTTACACTTAATCTAATAGGAAAAAGTTTTGGTTATCAACTCTGCACCATCCAACATTTTCTTCGGGAAAATTGATTGTAGGAGGGGACTTAAATTCCAATATTATGATATCCGATATATGGGGACCCTCTACTCATCTTGACACACTATCATACTTCTTAATCCACAAGATGGAACTAGATGGAATATCAAATATACTTCCCTATAAATTGGTTCCAACCTAGAATAATAACAGAACTAGGGTGGCCCATATTGCAAATAGATTGGGTCATTTTCTTATATTAGATAATTTCTTGGATCAAAGGCTTTGTTTTAGACAATGGTTGTTAGTAGGGGGTGATTGTGATCATTATCCTATCTTTCTCGAGATAGAGAATGCATCCCTTAAACCCCCAAGTCCCTCCAAACTGAATCCTAATTGGCTAGATGATCCATCCCTCCTAGAAGACATCAAAAGCGTTTGGTGTAATTTCAACACAAATTCAAGGGATTCTCCTCCTATACAATTCCAAAAAATATAAATATCCCAATGAAGCTATCATAACACAAATTCAAGGGATTCTCCTCCTCTACAATTCCAAAAAAATATAAATATCCCAATGAAGCTATCATCTCCTATGGTCTAATGACCCATCTTGAGTTGTTGATGAAATATTATTATTAACATGCATATGAGGCATGTGTATTCTAGCTACATATGCATGCATTGGACTAGTATCCATACCAATTTGATTGTATAAAATGTCTAAGTGCATGGAAAATAAATTAATTATTAAATGCATTAACTAATACACTAATTATCGAGTTAATATAATAAAATATGCTAATTTGATTATATTTCATTAATATTATTTTAATTTAAAAATGAGTTATTAATATTATAAATGATACTTTTAACAAGATATGTCAATAAAAAAATAAAATGAGAAACCAAAAGAGAATTCAAGAAGGCCCTCCACTAAATCAAGTTGGTTGATCTAACAATTCACAAAGTACATTATCTTAATATGTTTAATTTAAAAAATAATAATCAACCCCTCAAGGAGAATTATACTATTATTTTTTATAACGTTGAAGGGGATTGGACCATATGAGGGTGGGGTTGCTTTGGAGGGAAGAAACCTTCTCTAAAAAACAAAATCTAAAATGGGGAGGTGAGGGTCATTTTGGGGGCATGGAAATTTGGACTGGACGGGGGTTGCGATTTGAGAATTTTGGGAGACAGACACTATGAGTTGTGGGAGAATTGCAGGGAAAACCTTTGGCTCATGATCTTGATTATTTAACCTATGAAATTTGGGCATTTTTCTTGGATTTTTGGGCACAATGGCTAGAAGACTTCAATATGGAATTCTAGATTGAATTCTTCTAGGTCTAGGAGCTGGAAAGACTTGTCCTAGATTGGTTGGGTGTTATCAGACGGTTTTGAAGCAAGCATGAGCTCTAAAATTGGATAAGAGTTTCAACTAGGGATCGACATATTTTGAGGATCAAAATAAACCAAGAGGAACCAGGTATGAGGGAATGTTTATTTAGTGTTAATTTAAATGTCATGTGAAAATATTATTTTGTATGGTAGAAGTTAGCTAACAAACTAGTCCCTACACATGGTATATCTAGAGATGAACATAGAATTTTACTTGATTCTGAGTGAAATTGCATAATATAAAGGAAATTTTAGTATAGGTCTTACACATGGTATCAGAGTATTTAGGTTGAAACACTTTCGGACCTTATGGGCCACCACCATGCAACTCGAATTAAAACAAAAGAACATATAGTAAAATTAAAAGGGATTTTATTAAACCCATAAATAGTTGATTTACACTTCCAAAACTCCATTTGCTATATATTGAGTTGTCAAAAAAAAAAAAAAAAAATCACTACCTATGTTCTAGTAGGAAGCTTTTGAGTCGAGGTTAAACATAATAATAACCTAAAGAGTCAAATAGTAAAAACTTGTCAGAAAACAACACAAAATTAAAATAATAATATGAAAATATTAAAATTTGGGCAGTCTCTCCAATAAGAAATTCTAGAGAAAAATCCCAATATAGTGCCACTATCAATCATGAGTCTGACAAACTATGGATGTGGTTTGTTTCAAGGCACCAGTGCTTAGAACCAAGATACTTGTAACTAACATAGACTGATAAAGAACACAAGCGCAAATGAGGATTACTCCAACAATAAGGGGTTTAGAGGACTACGTAAGAAGAGACAGTAGAGTCCTTAGGATTAAGTGGGCCATATAAAAGACATTTCAATTAAAAATGACCTGACAATACATTGGTTTTTTTCAAGGAGCCGACATTTACATATAAGTCGACCTTGATGTCATTTGATTCCACATGTGGCATAGAATGTTGGGTGCATGAAATTATAGAGACAGTCTTGTCTTGTACCAAAGGGAGTCAATTCACCCCATACAAAAAAAAAGAGAGATACTATGCATTTGAAAAATTAAGAACACAAAGTTTGTATTTGATTCCAAAGTGACTTGAATTTTCTAAAAATTAAAATAAAACTAAAATTTCCTACATAGAAGTGTAGCACTAGATAGAAGTGTAGCACTAAAGGTTTGTGTTGAAACCTAATTTTCCAAGGGAGTGAAGAAGGATCATTATTGGATTCCTATACTAGAAAATATTCAAGAAGTCTTAGAGAATAGGGAAGAAGTATTAATGGATATTTATACTTCTAGATGAAGCATCGAATGGTGAATGATTATATTTTCATGGATAATGAGAAAGAAATTGCAAATCTAGTCAAGAAGGAACATCTTCATACTACAACAAATTTACCTTTCAGGGAAATCATAGGTTTAAAAAAGAGGGTAAATAAGGAAAAGAAAAAACATGGAGGCAGTGAACTTGGATAAACAGATCTCTACTTCTATGCCTCTTTAAAAAATTTACACAACAACTCAATTTTAGAACCTTTGAATATTGAAATTGAAAAGAATGGGAAATTGTTCAATGGTTGCATACAAAAACAATACCAAACTTTGTGAGTCTTGTGCAAATGTATATATAAAAGAAAATGATTTGGCAGTCATTGCTTCATCTTATAAATGCATGTGGTACTTGCTAAAAATGGAGGCATAAGAAGAGACCAACATGAGCTACAAGTACTTCATGTACTTCTCATGATTCGTCTGGTTTTGAATAAGCTTTCTAGGCAATACAACAAAACACCACATCATTTCTTGATCTTCTCTACATTTTGGCAATTTGAGAATAACCTAAGAAGGAATAACTTTAATCCATGTCATAGAGGATGGAGGATAAGGCATAACTTAGTTTCACATGCCACTATACATTAGGAATATTTGATAGGTATAATCTAAAAAACCATTCATTTGTAACATTGGGAAGATACAAAATAATTCATGAAGTCAATAACTAAGGACATGAAGTCAGATAAGGCATTGGAGGTGATGAATCAACAAGAAGGATGCAAACCTTGAATCCAACATGTTTCTCCATGCTTTTCTTGGATAGGTTTAGCTTCGTTTGACTAGATATAACTATGGTAATTTTTCATATGTTCTTTTCATGGCTTCACAGGGAGTGTCTACAAAGATAACCTATGAGAATAAATTGGAACTGTTGTGCAGTCAAGAATCAAAAACTCATGAAGAAACCAGGATTAATAAAACAAGAAAAACTATAGAGATACTACAATCTCAGATATTGGTTGTACATCAGGCTAAACCTACAATATTAGCATCCATTTAAAACATGAAAGAAAATGAATTATGCCCACAAATCGTCTAACTTCTAAAATGGTATAAATAAACATTTGGTCTACTAAATAAAATAAATTTTATATGGTGCACAACTTTATTTCCCAAAGAAAAAATTTAATCTTTGAACTAACCGATTTAATAAAAACCATATAACTCGATTAAGGTTTAAAACTTAGCATCAGTTTTGAACGAGCAACCCTCCCTCCCATCTCAGTCCAAAAACCTTAGCCATGAGGAAGAAAAAACCCTCGCAGTCGATTAAGAACATAAGACACAAAAGAATATGAGGTGAAATCGTGGTACACAAAGGGAAAAACTCAGTTCATAGATATGAACTGATGCCATTGAGGAATAATGATTTTCCATAGGAAGAGTTTGAGTATAAACATATAGGAAAAAGAAAAAAACTACTTGTAATCATCAGGATGAGTGTGAAGGAGAAAATATGGTGTAATTCCCTTGCAGAAGACCTGTATTGTAGGAGAATGAATCAAAATATATTTTCTATTAATAGTAATGACAAAAGAACAAGGAAGGAGAGAAATTCATGCATGTAAAAGGGCTTACATAACACTTGTGTGTTCTGGAGAACTAAATGGAATAGGATCGAATGCTCCCTCTTTCCAAAGAAGCAGAGCATCAGTGGCAGAAAGTGAACAGAACAAATGAGAGGCCAAAGGGCAAAGAAACCCTAGTCAAAATCCTCGAGCACACAACCTCCATTGGATCTCATCAAATAATCCCATCTATTGCACCTGCATAACATGTGAGGGGGGCATGTGGTAGTAGGCGAGAGTGCCATGTGGAACAAAGCACATGGGCGCCAAAGAGACACACACACACATAATAAACAAATTTGTAGACACAATAAAGTTTAGAAATAATGTATTTTGATTCCACTTTTATATGAATCGTCATGACCATTATTTCACCATTGCATGTGAAGGCCAACACACCATCCCTTAGGTCTTGAAATAGATTTTTAAATACATTCCAAAGTTGAATGAACCTTGGTTGGCTAAAAGTATATAGATTATCATCTCGACAACATGCACTTTGGACATTCGTTTGTTGTCGTAAATATATGGTGTATTCCATCATGGATCGCAACAAAGTCTATACATATATTTTGTTCAATTCCATGCAGTTAGAGCTAATTTAGACAAACACCTTAACAATGTGGATTAATAGCATTCAGATAAAAGAATTGGCAAATCTAACTGACGTTGGAATTGTGTTAAAAGTTTGAATTATATTAAAATTCATCGGAATTATGTTAAAAGTTGGAATTAAATTAAAATTTGTTGGAATTATATTAAAATTCGTTGGAACTATGTTAAAAGTTGTTCCATTTAGATGAGAATTTTAGCATAATACAAACTTTCTCAGAAACTGTATTTTGAGATTTTTATCAATTTTTAAAGTAATTTAAATTATCATGAATGTGTGTGTGTTTATATGTGTTATATTAAAATTCATTAGAATTCTATTAAAAGTTGGAATTATATTAAAATTCGTTGGAATTATATTAAAAATTGTTAGAACTATGTTAAAAATTATCACGAAGAAGATATACGTAACCTGAAAGCATGTGTTGAAAGGATATAAACAACATGGAGAATTAACGTTGAATTGTGAATATGGAAAGGTGTGACAAGGAGTGATGCTTGTATACTATAATCATAACACGTTTGAGGTTTTTGTTTATATTTAACGATTTAAAATCTGGAAGCAATGTCACATCGTTCAGGTTCAGGTTCGAGTTTGAATTTGAATTTGTTCATGAAGTTTGGATAAAATTTGCCATTAAATTTTTCCATATATATTTCATATTTTTAAAATATATAATTATCTATAAAAATTATATTTTATATATATATTTATAATTATTTTATATTAATAAATTTATAATTTTTATAATATTTTAGATATATTTATAATTAAATTTATTAAATAAATATATATATTGGGATTTATTAATTTATAACTTTGTGATTCATGCGAATGATAAATAATATTAACATTTACTCCATTTCATAATCGTAGGTTGTAAACACACAAATTGGATTTGTACCCCCAACGCACATTTCTGCGATTATTATTATTTCTAACTTGTAACTTGGGTGCGCTGGGGTGGGGTGGGGTGGCCTCCAACATAATCCACTTCCATTGAAATTTACAATACAAGTTGACGTAAAAATGCATCATACAAGTTGACCTTCAACACCATATATTATTCACTTTGGTAAATAGATTTTTACACATTTTTTTTTCCCTACCACAATGGTCGCTTTACCCCGAGGCATGTATGTGCGCTTGTAATTTGTTGGCAAGAGCTAACCACCCTGCCATAGGGCATTAAATGCCCTAGTACATGTATGCTATATAACAAAATAACACAGAGCTCTAAGTGGCTACATAAATTAAAAATAAAGGCTGTGTGTTATTTTGTTATATAGCATGTATGTATTTGGGCATTTAATACCCTATGGCAAGCTAGTTAGCCCTTGTCGTAACTTGTTCACCCACGATGGTTCCATGTCACCTCACTTCGCCTAGGATGTTTCCATGTTGCTTAATCTCAAATCTCACTCGGATGTTTCCATGTTGCTTAACCTCGAACCTGTCGAATTGGAATGACTTTTTACACAAATTTTTAGGTTCCTCAAATTCCAAACCTCAAGGTTCACATCCAACGAACCATGTGACACCATGTTTTGATTGATTTATTATGAGTATATATTACTTATAGTTAAAAAAACCATAGTTGTATTATTTTTTATTTTTTAATATATATTTTACGATTTAAAAATATATAAAATAAAATAATGTTTTACCAAGTTTTGTGAATTAAATGAATTATATATTTTGTTATATCAAATATTCCAAATTCCATTTTATTTAATTGTGGTGATTTTATAATTAAAATTATGTAACTATTATATTGTTTGTGAAATTATCATGATGAATACTTTTATGTTGAAATAATCATGTGGAGAGACACTCTCTAATTCACTATGTTAGAGATGTTGTACTCTCCAAATTAGGACAAGAAGGTAGTAATACCAACCTCCTTGAACTCGGTATCAATAACACATGTATGCAAGTAATAATAATATGAAATCTATACCTGCATACAAACTTGTATTTATGATTAATATTTTCTTAACTAAGTTTGTGCATCGGGTACTCATAATCATTTTATGCAATCTAAACAAATATATGAAGGTAGAGAAACGTTGATGTAGAGGCCAATCAACAGCAATACCATAGTCACCATTAGTACCATTGTCGCCACCACTTGCGCTGCTACCAACACCTACCACTCTAGCACCTTAACTAACCATTATAATACGCTCACTCAAATAAATCATGCAAACACTAAAAGGGCCACTAACAACTACTGCCAATGAAGAATGATCTCATTTTAAGGAAAGAAACCTAGAAGGATCAACGGGATCATATCATAGATGACCTCATGAGGATATCTCTACGGAGTTGCAAAAGATTAAGCTCCCATAGTTTTTGAGAGGGCAAATCAGATAATGTTCTAAAGCATGGTTGGAAGGTACAAAAACATATTTTGTGCTAAAGGATTATGCCACTATCTCAAAGACAAATATATTCTGCTTAAGAGGAAGTGCTTGAATTTGATGGGGAAAAATAGAAAAACCAATCCATTTCACATCGAACAATGTTCCCAATGAGTTGTTCGAGGAAATATTTCACACAAAGTACTTTCCACCCTATTTTCAAGAGTAGCAGGAAAGATATTTTCACATGCTAGTCTAAGGGAACAAAATAGTGGAGGAATATGATATGAGATTTATGGAACTCGTAAAATATGTTCCCTATCTGGATACTGATAAACACTATGATAGGAATTTTGTGTATGGAGTAAAGCCACAAATCAACGCTATGGTCAAAATGAGGAGACCCTCATCACTTGTAGAGGTAGTTGTATGTGCCCATTATGCAAAGCATAATCTAAGGATCAAAGGGGGAATTAGGCCAATTGGACCCACATATCCTAGACTTTTAGGAAAGACCCCCTGAAACTTCTTCAGGGGAGGAAGTTTAAGGTCACCTCTTTATGGTGGTAGGTTTACTCCAAGAGGAGTAGGAGCAAGGACTCCAATGGTGGTTAATTCCATATCAACAACCTCATCAATATTTAATGAGAGATAGTGTAACTCTTGAAAAAGATTTAGGAGAGGAAGAAGCATGAGAGGGAGGAGCTCCTTTCAAGAAACTCACAGAATAGCACAAGGGGTGTACCACAAGTTAACTTTTACAGGTTTGGAGGACCTAACTTCTAGCATGATTTAATAGAGCTTTCATTGAGTACTATACATAGGGAAGGGAAATCCCCATCACTAAATACCAAAGAAAATAATGGAATCCATGCAACATTGAATAACAACCAAGTAGAACATCAGTCCATTGTAGTGGAGTCAACAAGTACAATTAACAACATAAAACTCAAAATATTATGTTATTCTAGTGCAACTCATAGTTTCATTTCCTCACATGCATTAAATAAATGTGGGTTGGATGCATGCAAGCAAAATTACTTTAGACAAGTCAAGATGGCCTCAAGGGAATAACAGTTAGTAGAGCCAGTTTTTGAGGAATGTGTGGTTGACTTAGGGGTTTATTTGACTAAGTTAAAGGTATTTGTCATTTCCCAAGGAACTTATGACCTCATTATTGGGATGGATTTATTGGAAGCTCATAAAGCTTGTGTGGATTGTTATGTAAAAAGAACTCTTTGCATAAATGATGAACAGAAGTTAATCCAAATCCAAGGTATTAAAAGGAACGTGTTTTTATGCTTCATTTCAACCCTACAAATGAATGAAGCATTGTATAGAGTAAGGTTGTCAATTATATGCAGTGGGGGAAGTAAGCAAGGAAAATTGACCATCCTTAGAGCAATATCTAGTGTTTCCTGAATTCTTAGGTGTTTTTCCCAAGGAATTGTCAGTATTACTTCCTGAAAAGGAGCTTGATTTCACAATAGGATTAAAACCTAGTATAGAACCAAACTCTAAAATTTCCTACAGAATGATGAGTTTATAACTTCAAGAGTTACAAATGCAGTTGAAGGAACTGTTGCAATTAGAACTCATCTGACCCAGTATTTCACCTTGGGGTGCACCTGTAATTTTTTTCAAGAAGGATGGCTCCATGCAACTATGTATAGACTATTGAAACCTAAATTCAGATACAATAAATAATATGGATCAAATGCCTCGAATTGATGATCTCTTTGATGAAATGAAAGGGGATTCTATTTTTTCAAAAATCACACTATGGTATGGTTATCATCAATTAAGAAGTAAGGATATTGATATTCCTAAGACTACATTTTGAACATGCTTTGGGCATTATGAGTTCACAGTGGTGCCATTTGGGTTAACTAATGCACCAACAATATTCATGAATCTTATGACTAGTGTTTTTCGTAAGTACCTTGACCACTTTGTGCAACTCTTCCTAGATGATATTCTCATATACTCTAAAAATGAAAATGATCATGAAGAAAATTTATGGATAGTGTTATCATGCTTAAGGTAGTACTAGTTATATGGAAAGGTATGAAAATGTTCCTTCTTTTATAAAGAGATCCATTACCTGGGTCATATTATATTTGGTGAGGGGATCTTAGTGGACCCTAAGAAGGTAAAAGAAATCATGGATTGGTTGATACCAAAAAATGTGCATGAAGTGCATAGTTTTATGGTTTAGTAGGGTATTATTGAAGGTTTGTAGAAGGATTCTCAAAAATTGCAAAATCTATCACAACACTCCAACACAAAGGAGTTAGATATGGGTGGGTTGAGGAATGCGACACTACATTCACTGAGCTTAAAATATTGTTAACTAGTGCACCAACCTTGTGGGTACTCAACATGGAAAAATACTTTTCTGTATGTAATGATCCATGCATGCAAGGATTAGGTGCAATATTAATGCAATACAAAGGAGTGATAGTGTATGCATCAACGAAGTTAAAATATCATGAGGAACTCTATACCATGCATGATTTAAAGTTGGACACTATAGTGCTTGATATAAAACTATGCATACATTCTCTTATAGGGAGAAGCTTCATGCTCAAAATAGATCTCCAAAGTCTGAAATATTTCTTTACTAAAAGGGACTTAATGACAGGCAATGATGTTTTATTGAATTCTTAAGTGAGTACAACTTTTGAAGTCTATACATTAAAGGGAAAGGGAATGTAGTGGTAGATTCTATAAGTAGAAGACCAAGGATATTTTCCTTTATAGCTATTAAAGTAGATTTGAGGGAGCATGTGTGAGAACATCTCATGGGAGATAATTGTTATTTAAAAGTAAGATTTGTGCTTCCAAGTAAAGACCCAAGATGATAATTGTTTGGGCTGTGAACTAGATAAGGATGGACTATTACGATTCCAGGGAAGGATGTATATTCTTGTTGATGGAGATATTCGAAACACCATCCTCAATTAAGCCCATAAAGCACTTTATTTTGCATATCTAGGTGCAAAGAAAATGTATGTCGACACCCATAAACTCTTCTTATAGGTTGTCATGAAGTGCAATATTGTCTAGTTCGTTTCAAAATGTCTTAAATGTCAGCAGGTAAACGTTAACCATCAACACCTAGTAGGTCACCTACAACCACGCGACATCCCTATGACCAAGTGAGAGGCGATTTCTATGGATTTGTTCATGGGAATACCTCTTACCCCATAAAGGCACAATGCCTTTTTGGTCATGGTGGATAAGCTAACTAAAATTTCTCACTTTATTCCTATAAAAGACACTTATGAGGTTGTTGATGTTGCTCAAGTATTTATAAATGAAACTATAAGATCTGATGTGTTGGGTGTGGATTTTGATTATCCTCCTGATTGTTCAAAGGTTTTTTGTTTCAGTCGCATTGGATCCCTATTCCTAATGGGGTGGCAACACTACCCATTTAATCGTTTTCATGGGGCCCAGGGGAGGGATATGATCACTTTTATGAACCCCCTTGTGCCCCCGACGGGGGTTTGGGGGCAATGCCCCTGAAGCTAAAAATAGACGAAAATTTGACTTGTAAAATATTGTAATTTCATAGTCAATCTGGATTGTTCATTAGGCAGATGATTTGACAATAGAAGTTATGTTAATTTAGATTTTTTTCTTAGAAGGCAACCCTCGATTTATATGAGGGAATTGTATTGCAATTGCATATGATTATTCTGAGTGAGAAAGAGATAGGAGATTTTGTGAGAGAGAAGAGGAAATTAAAGTGGATCTATTGTAGGTTGTATCTCTTCATTTTGTTGGATAATATAGAAGGACTGATTGGTTGTTTTCCAGTGGATGTAGCCCAAATTGGGTGAACCACGTATATCTATGTCTCTCTTGTTTTATGTGTTTTTGTATTTGTGTTTTCGAAATATTTTGTGCATTTCACCAGTCCGCTAATTAATTTCTAACATGATTGAGTTCCTAAGAATATCATATCATATAGAGATTCACAATTCACTGTAAGGTTCTGGACCTGTATGCAGTCAGGTTTAGGAATCCAACTAAATTTAAGTATGACTTATCACCCTGAAACTAATGGATAGATAGAAAGAGTGAATCGGGTAATGGAATATATGTTGAGAATGTATATGATGTACCAAAAAACACATTGGGAAAATTACTTTCCCTTAGTTGAATTCCCCTACAATAAAATTTACCATAGTTCAATGGGAATGCCTCCATATGAAGCATTATATGGATGACCTTACATGACACCATTAAGTTGGGATAGGTTATAGGGCAAAGTGATTTTTGGGATAAATTCAATTTAACATATGGAAGAATAGGTAATACAAAACAAGAAATAGTTAAAATAAGCACAGGATAGACATAAAATCTATGTTGATTCTCACAGGATGGATATGAATTATGAAGTAGGAGGTCAGTCTTTTATCCACATCAAACCAAAAAAATCACCATCATGTTTGTAAAGGGGACAAGTTTGTCACCCCAATTCATTGGACCATTTAAAATTCATGAAACAATTGAACCTACCACCTATTGTCCTACACTGCCACCCCACTTGCATAAAATTCATAATTCTTTTCATGTATATGCACTAAGACACTACATAACTGGTGAATCTCATAAACTTCAATGGAAGGAACTGCAAGTATTATACGAGGGAACTGTTATGGTTGAACCATTATGTATACTAGATCATGGGGTTCAACAACTCAGGTGCCACTTGGTGGAATAGGTTAAGGTCTAGTAGGACATGTATAGTCCTAGATTTGCTCCCTAAAAGGACATAGAGACCGTATATCATAATTATCCCAACTTGTTTTCATTTTTGAAACATTTAAAACTTTATTTTGTGTATCCTTAATTTTCTTAGCCAGATTCATGAGACTATCATTTTTGAACTTATTTATAATTATGGAGAGTTGCACATGAGTTTGTTATTTCAAATCATTATGTTTTGACATGTATGCTTAATTAAATGTACAGATATTGTTGGTACATGAATACCAACATAAATTATGTTATGAATGATATTTCCACATATTATGTTTTCCTTATTAGCATGTGTGATTATATTAAAAACTATAGATTTCTTATTATTGATGAGATGGTTATAATTATAGTAATCATGCTAGACTATTTGATGTGTAAGTTAATTTGTAGGTCTATTGGCTAGATGTAGCCAAGTTATGTTACATGAATTTAAAGGTAAATATCATAGATGTTGACAAAATATGAATGCTCAGAAATTGTTAATTAAATATATTTTGGTTACAAATATATCGATGCATATGTTATGATGTGTGGAAAAGTATTTATGTTGCATATATTATCATTATATCATTATCCAAACCGACTATGTGATGACACAAATCCAAGAATAGTTGAGGCTCAATGAGATTCCATGTTAGGGTGTTAACCCAGGTCCTATCAGAAGGAGTGTATGAGTTTCACACCATTTATCCTTTGAAACCTGGAGTCATGGGAGAAATGTGTGAGTCATGCTCCCCTAGACATGTGTTGATGACTACTAGTTTCCTATTGGGGAATTTAGTTCGAAGTAGTCAATGCTTCCACCCTTGGTGTTTTAGGGATGGTTAGGTAAGTATAGTTTATGCCATAGAATATTCTAGTAGAGGACATATATGAGGGGTATGAAAGAGATTAGGGTGGATAGGATGCTTTTAGGATAGCTTGGGGACCCTATTTGGGAAGGGTATGGTTATTAATGCCGCAACTAATAAATGATCAGAATACAAACTTTAAGTGCCATCACATTATAATTGAGAATATAATCAAAGAATGCAACCCTTACATTATCATATCAACCATTGAGAAAATTGCTAGTATACTATATAAACCCCAAATTTTGGAGGAAGTTTCCTAAAGGAGTGTATGTAATGACCCAATTTGAGTTACTAATGGAATATGAATAGTAGCATGCATACGAGGCATGTGTATGCTAGCTACATATGCATGCATCACATGAATTACACTAGTATACATACCAATTTGATTGTATAAAATGCCTAAGTTTATGGAGAATAAATTGTTTACTAAATACATTAATTAATACCCTAATTTTCAAATTAATAAAGTAAAAAATGTTAATTTAATTATATTTCATTAATATTATTCTAATTAAATAACAAATTATTATTCAAATTATTATAATTGATACCTTTAAAATGATAGCCAATAAATTTTAAAAAGGGAGAAACCGAAAGAATTCTAGAAGGTCCTCCACTAAATCAAGTTGGTTGAACCGACAAGTCACAAAGTACTTTATTTTAACATATTTAATTTAAAAGAGGATTACCCACCCCTCAAGGAGTGTTATACTATTTCTTTTTGATAAGGTTGAAGGGGATTGGACCATATGAGGGTAGGGTTTCTTTGGAAGGTGAAACTCCCCTATAATAAAAAAAAAAAAAAAAAAAATCTAAAATGGGAAGGCAAGGGTCTTTTTGGGGTCACAAAAATTTAAACCAGAGGGGTGGGGGGTGGTGTTGGAATTTGAGAATTTTGGGAGATAGACACTATGAGTCATTCGAGATTTAGGGAACGAGCCTTGATTATTTAACCTATGGAATTTGGGAGTTGTTCTTGTAATTTTGGGCACAATCGCTATAAGAATTTGAGATCAAAGTCTTCTAGGTATGGGAACCGAAGAGGTTTGTCCTAGATTGGCTAGGTGGAATTAGTCAATTTGGAAGCGAGCAAGGACTCAAAATTTGGGTAAACGTTTCATTGATGGATCAACACCATCCAAGGGTCAACGTTAACTAAGAGAAACCATGTATGAGGGAATGTTCATTAAGTGTACATTAATTTAGATGTCATGTGAAAATATTCCTATGTATGGTATAAATTAGCTAACAAACTAGTCCCTACAAAAGGTATATCTAGAAATGAACATAGAATTTTACTTGATTGTAAGAAAAATTGCATAATACAAAGTAAATTTTAGTATAGGTCTTACACGTGGAAAAAAATAAAAAAGAAACTAGAAACAATACCCTCTTCAAAAATAGAGGATAATTTAAGAGACTTCCAAAACACATATGCCCTCAGCAAAGAAATTGAGTGGATATTAAAAGGAAAGGCACTCTAGCTACAAACTAGTGATGATAACATTAAGTACTTTCATATAATTAAAAATCATTGAAAAGTTGTAAAAACTATTTTGGAAATCAATAAAGAAGATGGGTCCAGTGGCTACATTTTTTGAAGGCATTTCTAACGAGGGTTGCATATATTTTAAGTAGATATTTCATTAGGAACAAAGCACAATTATATAAAATATTCTGAAGGTTGCAAGTGCTTTCTCATTTTTATATATCGTGAAAGGAATGATGCACTTATAGAAGAAGTCACTAAAACAAAAATAGAAAGAGTCCTTCACATTTCCAAAAGGGGAAAATTCCAAGATCAAAAGGCCTTTCCATTGAATTCTACAAAGCATACTCTAATTTCATTAGAGGTGACCTTATAAGGGTTATTGAATTCACAAGAATAATGAGAAAAGTATGACCCCATTCAACTCCACTTTTATTGCCCTCATTCCTAAGGCTAGAAAACCCACCTCATTTGGTTTCTTCATGCCCATCTCCCTCTACAACTTCATCTACAAGATTATTAAAAAAAATATTTAACTCCATCTCAAGCCCATTTTTTGTAATAACATCTCATTAGAACAATTCAACTTTCTAGATGGTCCAAAAATTCATGAAGCAATTGGACTTTCCAAAGAAGGATTTCATATCATACATACAAAGCATCAACGAGCTATACTCTATAAATTGGACTAAGATTAAAATACTTTTATAATGTAAACTGGTTATATCTTATACTTTTACTCTTTCACTTGAGATTTTGTCACCCCTTTGTCTCTTAGATTCTCAATTGCATCAACTCCTCTTCTTTGTCCTTATTGGTCAATGAGGTTTCCTTCTATTTTTTCAACCCAAAAAGTGGGCTTCACCATGGCTATCCTTTGTTGTCAGTCCTCTTCCTAATCATAATAGAAGGCCTTATTTTTCTTATCATTGATGTTGTGTAAAAAAATATTCAATGGCATTTCCATCAACTAGAACTTCTCTATTTCTCACCTCCTATTCATGGATAACATTATTATTTTCACCAATGGAAACCGTGTATACTTACATATCTTAAAGGATATTTTTGAAACCTTCTGAATATCCATTAGTACAGATATAAACCACATCAAATCTACTATTTATGAAACTGGAATTATAGAAGTGGAGGTGAAAGGAATTTAAGAGACCCTTACTATCTCCTCTTAAAATATAGGTGGATAATTAAAGTACTTAGGATTCTACTTCAAGCAAAATAACTACCACAAATCTGACTGGCATTGGCTACTGACAAAGATTGAAAATAGAATCTCTGTTTGGTGCAATAAATGGAATTATTGTGTTGGAAGATTAGCTTTGTGAAAATTATTCATAGAATCAATTTTGATACATTAGGTCTCCCCCTCATGGATCCTTAAAACCATATTGCATAAAATAAAATAATTTTGTCTATGGTTCCTATGGCCTGGAAAGAGTGAGAAGAGACAGTTTGCATTGATGGATTGGAATTCAGAAAAAAATTAGGAGGTTGGGGGCTAAAACATTTATAGTGGTTATCTATATATTTAGCTACCAAAAACATATGGAAACTCATATAAGGATCGAGACTAAGGGCCCAAGTGTTGTATCAAAAATATATTCGTCCATCATCCCTTCTAGGTTGGATTAGGTCCATTACAAATACTCAAAGAACAGATCTATAATTTGGAAGAAATCATTCAAGAATGTTGTCTAGGTAAATACTCTCTACAGACAGAGACAATCCCTCTAGCCCAATGAGTGGGATTAGCAACTTACGTGACAATCTACAAGACACTTTCCTAAAATGAAATTGAAATAAGAGAAGAGTAAGGAGACCTACCTCATTCTGATACTATAATTCACTCCTCTGTTGTGGGATCTTGATTGCTTAATTCTTAGGCTCTGTCCTATCCTTACTTCTCATAACGTTTGAATACCTACACAAGAGGCAAACGACACAACAAAACATACAAGTGCAACAAGCATAATCGAGCATAATCCACTTAACAGATCAAGGAGCATTAAGATAAATGATGTATTAACACAAGAATTTATGGAAAGTGAACCAACAATTGTATATATTAAGAAATAAAAGAGGAAGGATACAACCAAGCCTTGATGTCAATAAAATCTCCTTGAGTGAATGTCCAAGTCCAAGCTAAAGCTCTCCAAGCACTCTTTCTCCAAGCCAAATGAGTAGCATGTAGGCACTATATCAACATAAGGGTTGAAATAATTAGAGACTAACCATTTGGGAATGGAAGAGGATGAATAAATAGGTAGGGAGAGGGAGTTAGGATCTCTCCAAAGATAGGGGAAGGCCCTCATCTCAAGGAGGTATCTCATAGGGATAAGTTCAAAGGGAAATATTGGGAAATTCAACCACATCCTCAATGAACAACCTCCAGCTTGTCGTTTTGGAAGACTCTAGATCACAAAACTTCTTTTCCTCTTTGGGAAAACTTTCCTTTTAGGTATCAGCGTGAGTATCCAAGTAAAAACTACGTTGGCAGCGTGAGGCCAGTATAATGCAACTTGCAATCAACACTAGTTTCTAGTGTCATATATTAAGAAAAAAATGAGGAAGCATACTACCAAGCCTTGATTTCAATAAGCCCTCCTTGAGTGAATGTCCAAGTACAACCTCAAGCTCTTGTTATAGTTGTTGCAATCATCCTCCAAAATTTTGGCCTACACCAATTTCAGAGCCTCCCTAGAACAGTTCACTTGATGATTGCACACACTCAGGTTCACTCCGTGTTACATCCCCCTTAATTTCTTATTGCATTCAAGTCTCTGCATGTTGATGAATAATTCATGCTTGTGACCATGTTCTAGTTATGCTTAAAGTTTTCGCTTTGTATGTGTTTGTTGTATTCGCTATGAAAGCATATTTCGCACTCACACATAGAGTCACATTCACTGTTGCAAAAGCATCATCTCAATGATTTAACGAGCAATCATGAGTGTCGTGCTTGTTGGTTACACTGTCGGTCAGTCTTGTTGAACATATGTATCTAGATGGTTTGGTCGTTTCATCGTCATTTCATGCGAGCGTGTGTGTCATATGATCACCTATGCATATTTTGATTGTTCACACACAGCCACTTTTACGGAAGGTTTTGAAAACCTGACTTCCCTCTGACAGTCAAACCATCACCCTACCATTGACTCGATTGACTATCAACTAGAACAATGCAAAAGCACCAAGCTAGTCTTTTCAAGTTGTGTTTCCCACAAACAATCCGATCAACTCTCATGCTGGTCACCTGGACAGTCAGACCAAGCAGTCAACCCGGGACTGACTCCCCTCAAAAATTACGCAGAGGCCATTGACCTTACCTTCTCAATTGACTGAGGATATTGGACAGACAGGTCAGACAGACACCAAGTGCCTGTCCCTATCTCATTTTGAAAATTGTGAAGTTTTCCTAATCAGTAATCTGAACGGTCGACCGTCTGCTCATCCAAGAAATTTCACTAGTTGCATGAGCAGGCCTTCTGTGTTCCAGCAGTCTACTCAGCTCAGAAATTGTGTAGAGATGATCAACAGACTGGCTTCATAGCTTTATTGTAATTTCCCTGCCAGAAGCTCCTAGTAATAGACTATCAGTTCCCTCTAGGAATTGCACAGTTTCTGCTGCCAGTAATTGAGCAGCCAACTATTAGTTCCCTTCGGGAATTACACAGTTTTAGCTACCAGTGACCCCAACAACCAAATGCTAGTTCCATTTGGGAACTGTGTAGTTCTGGCTGCCAGTGACCCTAACAGCCAAATGGTAGTTCCCTTTGGGATTTACGCAGTTCTGGTTGGCAGTCTCCTAGGTAGTTCCCCCAGAAAAATGCACAATCCCTGCCTGTTGACCCATCATGTAGCCGGATCCGTTCCTCTAGCAAAATATGCAAATATGGCTGTCCGGCCCCTATTGATTGTTCATTCCACAAAATGTGCAGAGCATGCCTACCTTTCCCTCCTGTAGCTTGGCCTGTCCCTCCCAAAATTTGTGCAATTTTGCCTCCCAGTCGAGCCAGACCTTGCATATAGTCACTTTCGACTCAAATTGTTTGTCTCCATCTCCTAGTGACTCTCGTGTAAGTTTCATCAACAGTTGCCTGGAGCCATCATCCCACATCACAGCCTTTCTACCTCTCTCGGTCACCTACACCCGAATGATCATGTGTCATGGTAGACTAGGAGGTTTTGGATTTGATGTCGTCTCGTCATGAGTTATTGTAGGTATAGGTACATCAATGAACATTGCAAGATGATGAATTGGATGAATGAAGAGAGCACATGCAGAAGGATAGGTTCACCAATGGAGAAACAAACGAAGCATGTGAAGCGGATGAATGTGACGAACATGCACCTTCACGAATAGATGAGCCTATCAAGCCTTCCAACATGCAAGAAAAGAAGAACACGTTAAAGCTTCATTAAGCAAACCAAGTACCATCGAAGACTTCACGCACTTCACCATGCGGAGGTGAAGCTATGATACACCATGAATACATCCATCACTCAACAACATTGTAGCTCGACATGCACTCCAACAGTAGCATGAGTGTACCATCATTGTTATGTCAAGTCATGAGTCACGTCTCCCAGATCTCCACCATGGGCTTGTTGTCAATCAATGTGATGCAACGTGGAAGTCCAAGAGACCCACTTGTTGAACATAGAGTCAAGTAAGTCTAAAAGTCACGGAATTCAAATGGTCATTGAGGGTATTTAAATAGCCACAAGGGTCATTTTCACCCTTGGCTATAAATACCCCATCATTTGTACATGAATGGGCTTTTCACCTCAGCTCCTCACACATAGCCAAGAGAGTCTATAATCTTTTCTTTGAGGAGTAAGTAGTGGCTCCAATGCCCCACTAATGGGGTTAGTGAGGTATGGTGTAACGATGAGTCTTGGAACTTTCGCTTAATTTAGAAGTTTGTTAACAGGCCAACACGTTTTCACACATGTATTGTACTTGTTGTAAGACTAATCTTTAACACTTGTAATGCATGTTGCTTTAACCTGTGTTCTATATCTGAACTGATTCATTTGTTGTAAACAATGATATATTAATTGAAATGTGTTGTATATGTTGTTAATGTTGTCATGTCCATGCCGACTTCTCTATGGGACATCAAACAGAATTTTCACATGAACCTTGTTGTAAAAACCATTGCACTCGTTTGAAGTAGTCCGTTAGTGTTGTACGTGTTACCTTATCTTGTATGTTGTGACTGTTGAATTCGAGTGGATTGCTCCACTGAAAGATGTGTATGTCCTTTGTGATGTGTGTTCCTAACCAAGTTTGGATTGATCCCTTTCAATGTGAACTCACCTTCATTGTCTTCCCCTCACAATGAAAGAACCTGTTATCCTCTACAATTTCCTTGGCTAAGGAGGAGATCAAAAGAGGTAACCTCGAACCACTTTCAGCTCAGTAGCTAGCCCTACTGAACCAAGGAAGGATCTCTCAAAGGATTTGTCAGTGAATATATGTAAATATACAAGTTTTATGCTAGATATATAAGTTTATTTTGAGTTCTTGTGATTTTAGGGTTTTACGTTTGTTGGACTAGGGTTTAGAGCATGTAATTAGGTCTAGGCTTCAAGTATGCAAAGACAAGTATAAGTAGGAGCTAGATATTAGTGTGTTACGGTGCACTTAGAGTGTTTTTCAATTTAGTGTAGATTTGTGAGATTAAGAGAGCCTAATGAGCATGTGAAAGCATGAATTAATTAGCTTTTTAAGAAAAGAAACACAAGTATGAATTCCACATAAACAAAGCTTAAATTCAAGATTCTTGTCTATATAATTGCAAGGAAATTCATAGCAAGAAGATAAATCATGTAACGAGAGATGATTTATCCATTAGAAACTAATAGAAAGAGAAAACAAACACCATAGACTCATTGAAGTAGAGTTCCTAAAATATAGCTACAACTACTCTTGTATTAGCTGAAGAGAACATAAGATACAAGCCTTCTCCACAAAAGTCAAACCCTTCTCTCTAAATGAGAAATGATACATATAGACTCAATTGAACCACTTCCCCACCTTCAAGAGTCAAATTCCTAGGTGGTGGAACTGTTTCCAAGATTATCTCAATGAACAGGTGAGAGTGAGAAGGTCAAATACAAACACCGCTTGTAGACTTTGTTTGGATTTTGCTTCTTTAATGAGGCCTAATAAACCATAAAAATAACCTATCATGTCTATTTATTCATGCCTACAACATCTAACCTTGAAATAATGTTATGAAACCAGCTCAAAAGAAGATAGAAAACATAGATCAACGCCTTAGAATTCAGCCCCTTCGAGGGGGAAACCTTCTTTACATTACACAAATGAACAATTATTAGATGATAAAAATGAAAAGGCCTCCTTTCTATATATAGGAGTCTAAGGGGTCATAATATAATTAGATTCGACATAAAGTATTAATGTAAGGGCACAATAATAACAATAGTGGGCTTCTATGGGGCACAATAGTAACAATATGGGGACTACATGGGTACAACAAAATAATAAGGGGGTTGTCCTAATAACAATAAGGGGTTACACTAGTAGTATAGGGGCCTAACATGCCCCTCTCCTTCAAAACGTGTTGTCCTCAACGCTTGAGTAGTTCTTGATGCTTCTGTATAAAATTCTTGTCCTCCCATGTAGAATATTCAATGGGTAAGTGCTTCCACTTGATGAGATACTCTGAAATTGATTGATTTCGTAGCTGTCGGGTACTTATTTCTATGACTACTCGAGGATCCAATATGATTTTTCCTTCCTCTTCAAGTTCTAGAAATATTGTTTGAATTGGGATCTTCTGCAACTTTTGAATGAGTAACCATACTTCTTCATCCTTCTTCTATTCATCCCTTGCTTTGTTTATCCAATCTGGTTGGATAATAGAAATAGCACAAAACAATGCTTCCACATCCTCATCCTTTCTTGAGAGTGCATCTGCAAAAAATTTTTGCTTCCCTTTTGTATAGATGATGTCAAAGTCATAACCCAACATATTTGTGACCCATTTTTTCTATTCTTCTAAAGATAATAGTTGTTCTAAAAAGCATTTAAGAGTATCATGATCCATTTTTACCTTGAAGTGTCCTCCCATTTGGTAAGGTTGCCATTTTTTTAAGTGCATGTAGTATTGCCAACATTTCCTTCTCATAAATAGCTTGCTTGATATGTAGCAGTAAAAATACCCAATCACCTGCATCAAAACATTTTTCACTGTGATATTGATCTACCTGTTGTTTCATTCGATTTTGCACCAAAGTGGCATTATCCTTTAAAAGTTGGAGAACTTGTTGTTGATGCTCGATGTGATCTTTCACTTCTTGAACCTTTTTCTTCTTGATATGTCCTTCTATCTTGAGAGTTTGAGGAGAGGTAATTTGTTTCAATGCTTTACTAGATATGGTCAGATTCATTTCTTGATG
The DNA here is from genome assembly GCA_000404065.3 of Pinus taeda. Classification (NCBI taxonomy): domain Eukaryota; kingdom Viridiplantae; phylum Streptophyta; class Pinopsida; order Pinales; family Pinaceae; genus Pinus; species Pinus taeda. The sequence continues at coordinate 67,856 of APFE030640273.1, forward strand.
CTCGATGTGATCTTTCACTTCTTGAACATTTTTTTTCTTGATATGTCCTTCTATCTGGATAGTTTGAGGAGTGGTAATTACGGCCAATCTATTAAAAGATATAGTTGGATTCATTTCTTCTTTCTTGATGTGATCTTTCACTTCTTGAACCTTTTTCTTCTTGATATGTCCTTCTATATTGAGTGTTTGAGTGGTAATTCTTGCCAATGCTTTACAAAATATGGTCAAATTAATTTCTTCTTTCTTTGGGGTTGGGTCCTGGAATATATCCTCTTCTTTTGATGTTTCTTGATCCTTTTCTTACTCCTCTTCATACTCTATGTAAAATAATTTCTTCTCAACACACTTATAACCTTTATTGCATTTGCTATCACAATTGTAACAAAGCCCTTTTTATTTTTTTTCTTCCAATTGTTGCGGTGTAATCCTTGTAGGTTGTGGAAGGCTAGGAGAAACAACACTTCCATCTTTATAGTTGTGAGAGGTAGAATTCCTTGTTGCCATAATTTTTATTTCCACTTTGTAACAAAGCCCTTTTTCTCTTTTTTCTTCCAATTGTTGTGGTGTTTCTCTAAAGAAGGTGTTGCTCTTTGTATTCTCATAATGTGCTATAATTTCCTCCATGAAAATTGACCACGTAGCAAGTTGTTTACGAGAAAAAAGCCCTTTTACCATAAAAATGGATCTTGTTCTAAATATGAAGAGGCAATACATACCTTTTGTAATAGTGGTACACCATGTAGATCAAAATATTTCTGCATCTGTAGTATCCAATTTACTGGATCCTTGCCATCGAAATTCTTCATCTTGCTTTTTCTTGATTTTAGGAGCTCGATCTTGAAATGACTGTAACTCTATACTTTTGCATCTTTAAGTTTTTAAATTGTGACCTATGGTAGCCCTCTATGTCCTCTTTCTAATGCCATCAGTCTGATCGAATTTAGATTCTCCAAGAAATATTTATGCACAATCTCCCAAGATGACTTGATTATATACCTTTTCAGAAGAGCGAACTTCGATGAAGTTCCATGTGTCACTGCTTTGAACTTAGGATCTAAAAAATATACACAGGAGACTACAGTCTGTCCACATTCTGTAACTACTTACGAAATTTCAATTTGATGCTCAAAACAAAAGTTATGACTATTTTCCCCAGGTCACCTATTTGGAATGTAATTTAGGAGTCTGCAAAAAGACCAACTTCCTCAGATCATATCTTCGCAAATATTGTGCAAAAAGATTTGAAATTTGGATTTGAGTTTCAAAGCGATTTTATCTCAAATGAGTTTTTTTTTTAGCTTCTGAAACGTCGCAGAAAAAAATTTATAGTGAAAATGCCAAAGCTCTAATACCAAATGTTATGAAACTAGCTCACAAAAAGATAGAAAATATAGATGAACACCTTAGAATTCAGCCTCTTTGAGGGGGAAACCTCCTAAATGTTATGAAACCAGCTCACAAAAATATAGAGAAGATAGATCAACACCTTATAATTCAGCCTCTGCGAGGGGGCAACCTCCTCTACATTACAGAAATGAACAATTCTTTGATGATACAAATGAAAAGACCTCCTTTCTATATATAGGAGTCTAAGGGGTCATAATATAATCAGAGTCGACATAACAATAATAATATAAGAGCACAATAATAACAATAGTGGGCTTCTATGGGGCTGAATAGTAACAATATGGGGACTACATGGGTACAACAATATAATAAGGGGGTTGTAATAATAACAATAAGGGGTTACACTACTAGTATAGGGGCCGAACAAATAACTCCAATTACATCAACTTTGACCAAGTCAAACTGAAAACTAGGAAATTTACATAGTGAAATTTAAATGAAAAACACAGAAATTTGCAGAAGCGCAGCACTGACTTTGATCCCACTTTAAGTTGCCTTCCTGAGGTACAAATGAAGATATGATAGAATGGTCAACAATATTTTCCGGTCTAGTTTCCATAACACCTTGAATTTTTGAAAATGACCCATGGGAAGGCCTTCAAAACCTCATTCTCCCAAGGTGTCTATAGAAATGTAGCGCCTGTCAAAAAATAAGGGTAGAATGTTGATTTTTTACTCCTTTTTCTCCTTTTTCTCAAAATTCAGGCCCTCTCTGAAAAATATGTTGAAATTGGTTTTGATAGGATTCCATGAGCTTTCCAAAACTACAAACCATTTATCATTTGGAGGCCTCAGAAAAAAGTGCAGCGCCAAGGTGCTGCACTTCTGTGACTAGCGAATTTTCTGAATTTGGCACCAAAATAGCCAAAAAACAAAAAATTCTTAGAATTCCTTCATAAATTTTCATGAGCTGCAATATGATGTATGTCAATCCCTCATGGATGCTTAAGCAAGCATATCTAATCTATCCCTCTCATTTTTGTCCTTTAGGGTTTCCTTGAGCTTGTTTTCCAATTGTTTGAGCTTGACATTACATATCATTTTTCTGGTTTGATAGTGATGTGCCATGTGCTTAGGTATTTGGTTATCTATTTTGGTTTTTTCAATAATATTTTCCAAGTGTTCATGGACCTTATCTAACTAATACTCCATATCCTCATTGATCTCTAAGGCAATTTTGTCCTCCATGTCTAGTCTTCATCAAGCAAAATGTGCTCTTTCTCCTCTTTCAATGTGTTTTTAAGTCCCTTTGTCCTTGGCCTATTTTTCCTAACTTTCTTTTCAGTTTCTTTTTGTTCAATAGGCTCAAAGATTGCTTTTCCTTTGCCTTCTTTCTGCAACACCTTAAATTTCTCTTTCTCCATGATGAGTTGTCTAGCCTTAAGCTGACTGTTTTCTTGTTCAAGGAAGGAAATGATGAAATGAGGGAGTTAGGGAAGGGAAATGATGGTAATGGAATTTTAGGAGATAGATAGGAGTTGTAAAGAACATGGGAAGTTTGAATGGAATGTAATGAGAGAGAGAGAGATGAGTAGGAGAATTTGAAAAACAGTGTTGCTAGGAAATTGCCCAAAATGATAGGTATGAGCTAGGGTTTGTGTAAGGATGAGGTAATATGATGATTGATAAGTTATTTAGTGAATCAAAGGGTGTTTTAAACATGTATAGAGATATGAGGTTGAATATTTACATGTTTTCAATATCAAAACTAACCAAACCATCAGTTACGCAAGTGCTTGTAGCATAAAAATTTCACCTAAACCCTAAATGAAGAGAACTTGCATTTGCATTCATCTTGTGAAAGGAAAAAGGTTATCGAAAGGATGATACTTACTTGTGAACAAGTTTAGAATAGAAATAAGTAGGATTGCAATCTCAAAATCAAAATTTGGGTGAGTTTGGATGAGTTTCGTGATGCTCTGGCACAAGCACAACGCAGTTCATGGAAGCATAACGTAGTGTCCAGAAGCGCAGCTCCACCCTCAGAAGAACAACGCAGTCTTCAGAATCACTACATTGACATGCAAACCACTTTTGGAGGCATTAAATGGCTCTAAATTGCGAACTTGACATCTCATTGGAAAGCTCTAGAAGTCTGCTACAAGATTGACACTTCAAGCATGTAATTTGGACACTCCATCAGGGAGAAAAATTGATTTTCCCAAGGTCACTCCAAAAACCATAGGTGTCATTGACAAAAGCGCAGAGCCAATTGGCAGAGAACTTTTGGATTCCTTCCACTAATCCAAATCACAATCTTAAGGCACTATTGGAAATATTGGGATGTTTTCTACACAATAGAGTTCTTATTCACTGCCAACACCTACTACAAATCCCTGAAAAATTGTCTTGAAGTCAAGCTATCCATAATTGTAACAACTCTCCTATTGCAGGTGTAGTTTGGGAATTTCTCTCAAATCATAATACCAGTGCATAAGTGAAAGGAGGTTTTTCTTCCTTGGACTAATTGACAAAAATCTCTTTCACTTTTGTAAAATTCTTCTCCATTTGGTCAGAAACATAATTTGAAAAAAACTATCCCTATGAGAAATGATGACACGAGGTAGTGTACTATAGCATTGTCTTATTTGAAATAAAACATTACCTTTACCTTTATTTTTATTTCCATGATCTGCTAACTCCCTTTACCCACTGAATTACATGATGGACATGTTTTTGTTTTGACATATGGTATCATGATGATCCATGGAGTGAAACCCTAAACCATGACCTAAATTGAGGAATTTAACCATTTCATGACCCAAGACATTTAAATGAAGATATGATACCTCAAAGAAGATAATGACCGTGATGAAGACCACGAGTAAGTGAAGGGATCAACAGTGACCAAGACATCAATAGCCAGTGACCAAATTTTTATTTGAATATTCATTAAAATGATCAGAAATTGACTTGACAACCTAACAACACCTTGTAAGAGCATATTTGATCACTGGTGGTAGGTTGAATTGACTGACACTACCAGAACCATTGACACAAGTACACTTACACTCACTAGGCACATGAACGTCACTTCTTGAAGACAAATCGAACCACTCCTCTGTGATGATAAGCAAGAGTTGAGGCAAATCCTTAATACAATGACAATCAAGCCATCATACCAGATGGGACTCCCACACCAAATGGTCTGAGGTCTAGTTAGGACTTCATACCATGGTGATCCCCTGATTGTTGACAGGTCCAGCACTATCAACATTTTTGGCGCTAGAAGGAGGGAAACGATTTGTACATGGCTGAAATTCCCCTCACACTCATTCAAAAAGCATCTGGTCAAGGCAGTAACTCACACTCTCTCTCACCTACATGTGACTCAGCAGTTGGTTAATCCTCACCTCCTAGTGTTGAGCATGAGACTTCAGATCAACACCTTCACTCTCTTTGTCCCGTCACTTTGAACTCCAAAAGAAATCAGACTAATCCCAGACAGACATTGTTAGGTGATTTAATTGTCTCTTAAATACCTATTATTTAATTGTCAAATCGGGGGTTTCGTAAAACTTAAAAGAAAACAAAAATATATGGGACCTCAGATGCAACTGTATTCATCTTTAGAAGATAAGTTATGGAAATTGAAGGGAATGTAATTATAAACTAATTATAAGTGCATATTACAAATATAAAATTTAACTAAGTAATTTCTAATTCATTATGTAATAAGTAGGAGAAGTGGCTCCTAACTTAGGAGAACTAGATTTTTCCTTCTTCTAGAATACTACTTCATGAACAGAAATCAGAAGCCACTAATGGAAAATAGTTTAATATGCATAAACAAATAATAGAAGTGGCTCCTAACTAACGAGGTCCTTGCTATTCTTCATTACAAATTCATTCATCATTAATGCCATTGTTGGAAAACTCGAAATTCAGGAAATCACTTGAAACTAGAAAAAGATAATGAATTTCAATTATTACTCATATCAAATAGAAGAGAACCTAACTTAGACCCTTGTTTGTCCTTTCATATGCTGATAAGATTTAAACCAAAATTCATTCATTAATAATGAAAAATCTTCAAACATCTAAGTAATTAAATAAAAATAAAATCTATAATAAAATAAAATGTTTCTTTGATCCTTTTAGAGTGAGCTCAATTCCCTTAAGAACAAAGTGACAAACTATTCCATAAATTCATATACTACATTAAGACCATTTATATCTAAAACTATAGAAAGAAATCTTTATTCTATTCCATCATAAGTTAGGATACATTCTCCAAGATTCCTCCCTTTGGAATGGAGGAGGTACTCATATTTATACAAAAACATAAGCAACTAACTCATTAATGGAGATCCACTAATCCCTCCTAGATCCACAAATCCTTCATATGGTTACAACCAATATGAGACAAATATTCCTTTATCTATGATTTTTTCTCCATGAGATATGCTTGACCCCTATCCCAAATCTCCTTCAGATCTTCAAGATAATTCGAATTGGAGCCTTGGAAGCCACATAAGAGTGTCTTGGAACCTTCCAAATCACCTACACATGTCACCAAACTCATTCCACCTTTAGGCATAAGAAAATACATGTTATTTTTCTAACTTTTAATCATAAATTCACTTTAAATACATAAAATAAATAACTTTGGAAAATGAAAATATGAACCCATATGGTAATGCAAATATAATGATAATGTGATGAAATGAGGTGACAAAATGAGGATAAAGGTGAAAATGGAGTGAAAGTGTATGTTAATTTGGCAACCTAACATACCCCACAACTTATGTTATTGCATGTCCTCATGCAATCTATTACATTGATTTACTTTAATCATGATTTGATCTTTTGAATTGTCTTCCTTTTATATGAACTATGACTGATGTTAATTCTTATTTCATCTTCGCATAATCATTTGATAACTTTATTCCTTTTGCAAAGTGTCCTTTTGAAAAATATTTGATTGCAACAAATTACTTTGGTTGGTTCTTGTGTAGCAACCAACTTTTATTAGTATTGGTTCTTGTGTAACAATATTTTTGTTATTTTTGCATTGCATCAGAAGACTTTGAAAACATTTAATCAACCATTCATTCTATGATCATCATTTGCAAAACATGTAATGTTTTGAATCATAATGCAATAGTAGTTGTTTGGAAAAGTTTGTTGGTTAGGATGGCATGTGTATAAAGGACATATATTACATATGAAAGGTGATATATCGTGAAATGTGAATATGGGGTATGAACATGAATTCCCCCTCCAACTAGAGAAATGAGAATGTGAAAAAGGAAGTGAGGAAATTTACAAAGTTACAATTTTAAGCATTTTAAGGAATTGCATGCCTAAAAATTAGAAAACCACATACCTTCACTTACCCTCAATGTACATGAGTTGTGGATGCTAAAGAGTGTGGCTGTTGATGCTGTTGGATCATGGAGTATGTAAACAAAGGAATTTGGATCTTCTTCTGTGTTCTCTTTGATGATGAAAATGTTTGAATCTTTATTGCTGCTATAAAAGATTGATCTGTTATAGACTATTAAAATGATATAGCCTTCAATCGTTACAACACCCGATGGAACAATTCTAATCATGTGAATAAATGTGTCTATGTCGAGCATGAAGAGAAGTAATTGGATTACTGACCATTGATGCATGTCGTTAACCAATGTGAGGCAACTCACCATCAATGTCAATGAGTGCCAATGTACCTAAGTACATCTTGCAAAGGGCGAATAGATGAGATGATGTCGAGCCACTTGCAAGATCCAATGATCAAGGGACATTGGTGTATTCCCATGATTGCTGGTGAGAGAGCTTATCATTAAGGCATACAAGCCTCAAGGTACTAATAAGGACTCTAGCCTTGAACCTAGATAATGTGTCGATGTTGATACAAGACTTGTTAGAAGGGAGGCCTTAAGGGATCCTCCATCGTCTAACTCGATCATGAAACAATAATTTTGAAGGATTATGGATGAGACATTTTGTAGTGGATCAAGGTTTATTTGGAAAAATGAAAAGGAAATGGAATGAATCAGTTTTGTAGAGGAGCTGAATGTTTTTATTGATGGGTTACAGGTTTGTGAAAGTGGGGCAGGAAAATGACTGTGAAGGAAAATTTATTGACTGAAGAAGTGAGAATTCAAAGAAGTTTTTATTTACTGAAAAAGGAGGAATAAAATGATGAATGTAAAGGGAAATGAGATGAATTTTATATTTATTGAATAAGCATGGATACAATGGAGACACTAGCATCTGAAAGGCTTGCAAGTGATGGATCTGATCTGACATCATGTGCTCATGCATTGATGTTTCATCTTTTTTGTTGCTTTGATAATTTTCTTGTGAAAGGAATGTGTTCTTTGAGAGGATTTCGAATTATTTTATAGATATGGTGACATTTTCCCCCTTTTCTTACCGAAAAGCATGTCCTCATGCTTGAAATGGGGTCTTTAAAAGACAATGTTTGCTTGTGATAATTTGTTTATCTTCCTGGAACCTGCAAAAACTTAGTACTTTTTTTGCAATGAAATGTAAGTTTATCATAAGAGAGAGGTGATAAATCTCTCTATTTATGACATTTACAAAGAAAGCTAAGAATTGGTACTAATAAAACAAATTCATGAAAGAAAAACAGAAAGAATTTATACCTGTATAGAAACTAGTGCCTCATTTTACCTTCTATTTATTATCAGCAATTTATTCATTCTTTAAATGTTTCAAATTCTGAATGTATCTTTCTCATTATGTATATCTCATCAAGATCTTTCCAACGACGCTTGAACCATTGAAATATGATGGTGTATGAGAAAGTTGTGCTTATTTGAAATTTGGCTGAAACAATGAAGATTGTCATAAGGTTTCTCAGTTGCGGGATTGCGCCCTTCCTACATCTAAAAATCTTCTCTATCTTCTTTGGCTGAACCATGACATAAAATTTTCTAGTTTGTGATGTCATTGGCTTCTGTACCTGCAAGACTCAAAGAAACATGATGATATAAAAATACTTTATAAAACGAAAATGCATGTCCACAGGATTCAATCTTCCATCTACAAGATTCTCTTCAAGGCAATTTGTAAAACAATAATCCTATAGATGAAGCACCCTTATCGTTCTTCTTCTTGATCCATTTTCAGTGTTGAAAAATGAGCTGGCAGATGGATGGTGATTGTGTAATAGTGATGCGACAATGGGTAACATGGAAAATGGATGATGTGACATGTTGACTATTTGAATGATGATGTGGTGATGAATGTGTAATATTGGCCAATGTTGTGTTGCCATGTGGTGGCAAAATTGTTGTTTAATTAATGTTATGTCAAAATTATAGAATAATTAACAAATTCCAATCCCCACAAAATTGGAACTCATGACCTCCATTATGCAATTGAATGACTTACCAATAGATCACAAATCACATCTATGAATTTAACGTAATTTGGAAATTTTAGTTATTCTACAAATAAAAATTGAAACAACAATTTGACAAGTGACCAATGTAAATCCAACATTTTTAGGAAAATAGGATTCCAAAATATTTGTAATATCATTTTTCATATCTTTTGAATTCATCCTTTCCAAAAATTTTAGCAAAATGAAATTCCAAAATATTTTCCAAATCATTTTTCATATCCTTTAAACTCATCCTTTTTGCCCAGAAAGTGGATTTTTTTTAATCAATTTATATTATATAAAATATTGGGAAATGTTTACGATATCTGTGTGTGGTGTGTGTGTGTGTGTGTGTATGTGTGTGTAGGTGTCAGGTTGTAAGCATGGAGAAAATATCATTTTCTGAAAAATTCTATATTAAGAATTTTTTCCTTTCCTTAATAATTAATATATTTGTTATTTAATTATTTAATTTTTAATTTTTATCAATTTTTTCTTTCTAATTTATTGATTGATTTTTTTTCTCTGTAGCTTAGCAACGCTATTTGGTGGCTAGCCATGGCTCTGTGGCTGGACAGTTGGATGGTCGTGGCTGCTGGCTGCATTTAATTGAAAACCACTTTTTTTCACGCAACCTCACAAATAAGGCTCCAAAGAACCCCGAAAATATCTGAAACGGTTATGAATTTTGAGAAATTCTTTTGGGCTAAACATAACTAACCGCATTCTAAGAAAAACCCATGTTTTATGGTTTTTAGATTCATTTTCATTTGGTCGCAAAATGCGCTTTAAAAATGACATTTTTAACCTCTGCGTATTTTTCCTCTGCTCAAGTAACTGCCAAGTGAAATTAGTTTATTTTTTCCAAAATTAGTAGAATGCACAGCTATCTTTCACTTTTTCAAAATTACACATAACATTTGCAACAATTAGTTTTGTTGGATTCTATGAAATTTTTTATTTGTTTAAATTTGCTTTATTCTCATTTTCGTTTTTGTATTTTTTATTTATTTTTATTATTTCTTTGTTTTTTTATTGTTGTATTGTTTTTTTTTAACAAAAGATATGCTAATATCAAAATTCTTTTTCTGATCCTCCAGGTCACACAAAGCGCAGGAGGAGAGCATACTCAAGTTTTTATTAGTTGACTCCTCTCTTTTAAAAATTTGGATGCAAAACATAAAATGAAAAGAATCGATCATACTCAAGTTTTTATTAGTTGACTCCCCTCTTTTAAAAATTTGGATGCAAAACATAAAATGAAAAGAATCGATCTTACCTGAAACTATCATTCTTCCACCTTCACTTGTGCTCCTCATTCACAATTTTTTGTTTTATTGCAAAACTTTTCTCCCAAGGGTTAGTAAATGGGTGGTTCTTACAACACCACAAAATTTCAAATTTATCATAAAAATCACCAAAACTTGTTTTTTTTATTTGTTAGTCATATTCTATTGAAAACACAATCAAACATTCTCTTAAATATAAGAGAATTTCCAATGCATCCATTTGCACAACAAGATCATGAGTAGGCTCATATCCAAGTTTGAAAAGTAAACCCTATTGAGTTCTTAGACATGATCATGAAGACTGACTAGTTGAAACCAAATTTGAATGTGATCTTTAGTTTTTTCATTTTCTTCAACTATCATAGCATGAAGCTCTTCAGATCTTGTTTTTGCAATTGAAATATATATATTATATATATATATATTATATAATATATATATATGTTAATGAATGGAGGTTCTTGATTTTAATGTTCTATGTTTCTATATGCAAGCATAAACTTAAATGAAAAATGCCTAAATGCATCTAACCCCAAATGAAAATGACCTTAAAAGAAAATGTTTCCTAAACAATTCTCCTAATTTAGTTACATCTAAGTTTGATTCCCCGGCAATGGCTCCAAAATTTTGGGTGATTTAATTGTCTATTAAATCCCTATTATTTAATTGGCAACCTGGGGGTTTCGTAAAACTTAGAAGCAAACCAAAATATATGGGACCTCAAATGCAACTATAATCAACTTTAGAAGATAATTTATGGAAACTGAAGGGAATGCAATTATAAAATAATTAGAAGTGCATATTAAAAAATATAAAAATTTAACTAAGTAATTTCTAATTCATTATGTAATAAGCAGGAGAAGTGGCTCCTAACTTAGGAGAACTAGATTTGTCCTTCTTCTAGAATACTACTTCATGAACAGAAATCAAAAACCACTAATGGACAATAGTTTAAGATGCATAAACAAATAATAAAAGAGGCTCCTAACTAAGGAGGTCCTTGCTATTCTTCATTACAAATTCATTCATCATTAATGTCATTGTTGGAAAACTAGAAATTCAGAAAATCACTTGAAACTAGAAAAAGAGAATTAATTTCAATTATTACTCATATCAAATGGAAGAGAGCGTAACTTAGACTATATGCTAATAAGGTTTAAACTAAAATTCATTGATTAATAATGAAAAGCGTTCAAACATCTAAGTAATTAAGTGAAAATAAAATATATAATGAAATAAAATGTTTCTTTGATCCTTTTAGAGTGAGCTCAATTCTCTTAAGAACAAAGTGACAAACTATTCCATAATTTCATATACTACATTAAGACAATTTATATCAAAAACTATGGAAAGAAAACTTTATTCTATTCCATCATAAGTTAGGATACATTCTCCAAGAGTCCTCCCTTTGGAATGGAGGAGGTACTCCAATTTATACAAAAACATAAGCAACTAACTCATTAATGGAGATCCACTAATCCCTCCTAGATCCACAAATCATTCATATGGTTACGACCAATATGAGACACATATTCCTTTATCCATGATATTTCTCCATGAGATATGCTTGACCCCTATCCCAAATCTCCTTCAAATCTTCAAGAGAATTCGAATTTGAGCCTTGGAAGCCACATAAGAGTGTCTTGGAACCTTCCAAATCACCTACACATGTCACCAAACTCATTCCACCTTTAGGTATAAGCAAATACATGTTATTTTTCTAACTTTTTATCATAAATTCACTTTAAATACATAAAATAAATAATTTTGGAAAATGAAAATATGAACCTATATGGTAACGGAAATATAATGATAATGTGATGAAATGAGGTGACAAAATGAGGATAAAGGTGAAAATGGAGTGAAAGTGTATGTTAATTTGGCGGCCCAACAGACATCATCTTCCACACGCAACGAGGAATCCAAAGGCCACTCCCATGAGTGTTTTTGTATAATCAGTGGAATAAGAAACCCTTGCTACACTTGAAGGTCTAGGAGAAGCTATCAAAGATGAAAAGAAACCTCCAATCCTCCATCAAGGTGAACAAGGCACTGTTGTGATTTTGGGATGAAAATTTGCTGTAGGAGGTAGAGGGGAAGGCAGCGGAGGAGCAGAGGTGGAGGCGAACCGACAGACTCAGAGTCAGAAACATCAGACTTCGAAGGAGAGGAAGAGTATGACGAAGACAAAAATATGGCCGACCCAAATCTTGAATGGATGACTCAGGGACCATTGGCTCTCCTAACCATCTTGCATAAGATGCTGAGGCGAGCAGAGAGAATGAATGTCAAGTTCGATCCTGACAGCATGGTAAAGGCGGAAGACCACCTAGACAACTTCTACCTACAGCTGTAGACCATCGAGGTGCATTATGATGATGTCGCATGTCGATGGTTCCCATGTACGTTGGTTGGTTATGCAGCTGTCTGGTATCACAGCCTTCCACTAAACTCTATACAGAACTGGGTTCTATTCAAATGCATATTCCTTGAGAAGTTTATTGATGACAAGACCCTAACCATGATACTCAAAGAGTTAGGAAGCCTCAAGATGGAGGGCAAGAAGAAAGTGAAAGATTTCAATCAGATGTTTACACATGTATTGAACAAGTTCCCACCAGACACTAAGCCTCTGGGCTCCACCACCACTGATTACTACACATACACAATATCAACCAGTATTACGCAGTTTGTTAAGTGAGCTACAAAAACAACACTATTGGAAAATTGTGAAGAGGCTACCATTGTTGATAAAGACCTGCGCGCAGTTGGAGTCATCAAGGATTATGAATCGACGAAGGACTCCAAGGATGTGAGCAAGAAGTCACAAGCAACAACGAGGAAGGATAGAGACAAGGAAGCAACTGATATTGAGACCCTCACTCGCCTTGTCAAGAGCTTGACCACTGAAGTGTCTAAACTCAAACAACATAAAATGGAGACTTTTACAAGAAGTCATGTACCCAGGCAGAGACAGGCAAGAAACTCATCAAACAATGACCAATTCATTTCAAAAACTGTGCAAAAGAAAGTGTTCTAGCTTGAACAGTGTGCAGATCCTAAGTTTTGTTCTTTCAATGAAAACATCATCCTGAGAACTCTTGTTTGGACTGGAAGCGAGTCACAAATTCTTTCTATAGTCATACACTCAATGCATGAATCAATATGTAGGAGTAGCCGAAGACATTGACAATGATCAAGAGGTTGCACCTGATGATCCATCAAGCTCTAGGCATGTGGTGAACACGTATTAGTGCTTGCAAATGAACACCAAGCAGCAACCCTAGAAGAAAACTAACTGTCACGCGGAATGAGTCGATCTTGCGGACAAGATAGACCTTCCTAGAATCTAATGAAGACCTAATGACAAACAAACCAACCAGACACTATCTTTCTCTAAATGCGCTTTATAAATAATGGCAAGAAAATGTGTTTAAGGCCTACCTCATGTCCAATGCAAGTTTGGGGATGCCTTTTCTCCTTCGATCCAAGTAAGTTCCTTTGTTACAAACCTGTAAACACAAACAAGGCAAACGATTAAATAGCACCTGAATAACCAGTATTATAAAACATATTTAACATGAAAGTCAAGGAGTCCATGAAACAAATAACATGAGATACTTGTTGAGAAAAATGAGCTTGATTGTATTAATTCAAAAGAAGAAGAACTTTACAACCTTTGCCTTGACGCTGTACAAGTTCCTCCCAGGGTCCAACAAGAAGTCTCCTCTACTTTGACAAACTTCACTCACTCCCCAATGAAGCCAAAAAGGTATGTGATCTCTCCTCTTAAGCTCAAATAGGAAGTCTTGATTTCACTAGCATTTACCCTCAAAAGTTCAGCTTCTAACCTCCCTGGCCACTGACCCAATGCCTCAATTTATAGTGCAATGGAGATCAGTTACCAGTTCCTCCTTCAAAGGGATAGAGTCCACCTTCAAAGGGATAGCTCCTCCTAACAAGGGATTAGCTCCTCCTCTTATGGGATGCATGAACCACTTTGGAGCGAACAATCCACGTCAAAATTCCTTCTAGAAAACTCTAGAATTAACCCAAAGTGAGTTTTTTAAGATAAAAATTGCGCCTTTTGACTTTCACAGGGGTACGCACTCTCCCCTTTACATACAGAGCGTATAAGTACGCAGATATCCTGAACAAAAGGTGCAGGCCCGCAGGCAAAAGTGAGAGAAAGTGCGGAACCAGATTTACATTGCTTTTTTGATGTCTTTCTCTCATTTCTAAAGCTTGTTCTGAAGAGCTGAGGTTTGAGACTTGCTTAGGAAACCAACATAGGTGGTGATAGACCCATACCGACTGCAAATAATCAAGGTGACAATATTTTTGTGTAACAGATTGCCCCCTAAAGTACGAAGTCTGTAGTATATGAGGATTTTTTCATTTATCATATAGGAAGAGTGAAGTACTTTATAATTTCGAGAATCATATTGCGGAGAGCCCGGTTGGAACCTGTAAAAACATTCAATGAAAAATATATATATATGAGATCATATAATAGCTGAGGTAGGAATTCCCATACTCAGATAAAAACTGACTAAGAGACTGAAAACTGACTAGAAGACTAACTACTGCTCTGATATAGGAATGATCTCGTAACACATCATAAGTATAGACACATGTGGACACAGTGTGGACGCAGCCATCTGTTTATGAATATGTTGAAGCCCCAAAAATCGGGTCGACAACAAGGGGGATACCCACCCAGTCCGGACCTTGGTTGGCAGCTCCTTATCCGTTTGGTACAGCGGGTCCCACTGGGGATAACAGGACCAGTTTCCCGATCTTGGGTGTGTGTGTGTGTGTAGAATTGAATTATGATGATCTAAGAGTATTTTAAAGCTAATCTAATTCAGATTCTTTAACTTTACTCTATGCTATTGTAATCTAGTGAGAAACAACACATCACATCTATTCTAACCCAGGATTTTATATTTTCCATTATGCGATCTAAAGAGATTTCGAACAATAACTGGTAATAAAGATCATTTAGCTATCATAAGAATAGAAATCATTAAAGATAAACCACCTTGCATAAGAAGTTAGGCAAAACAGTTGTGAATAGCATATCGCATAATAAGCTATTCATATGTCAGACATAAACAATATGAATCCACCGTACAAAAGTGCCAAATGATAACCCATACATTCATGCAAGAACATATAAACAACTGAAAACTATAAATCACTTAAAGAATATAAGCAGAAATCGCCAAGAGATAAAAATACCATTTATGACTAATTCTACCCATAAGCTTCAAGCAAAAACGATCTATCTCTACTTGTTCTAACATCTACCAAGAGTACAAAAGTGCAACATCAGTAGCCAGAATCAAAATGCAAGTAAAAATAAATCTCGATCCATCCATTCATCAAAACCTCCTCTGAGGGTGCAGAAGTGCATGTTCTGAGGATAAGTTTTTGACAAATCTCTGGACCCTTCTCTAATGCATGAGAAGGGTTAAAATACTACTTCTTAATTCTAATAATAGTGTTTTTACAAAAATTTAGGATACGGTTCTAAAATTACCGTCCTTTTCTAATCTAACACAAAAAGAAACAACAAACTTCTAAAAATAAGCTATTTCTGAATTTGGTCCTTAAAACTGCAAGAGTTCATCATGGATTTGAGAAGAGTCGGTTGGCCAACTTCTGCGCTGAGCTAGGCTGGGAAAACAGAATCTATGAGAGCTGGCACTACTTTCTCGGCTGAGTTTATGATGCATTTCACATTCATCCATTGACTGTGTGGCTTGAATAAGTATGCCCAGTAACACTCCCAATTTAGCCTGTTCAATGCCTTGATCGCTTTTGTCTTTTCCTGCGCCCTCTACTTCCATTCTGCCTCCATTCATGACTTGTTTGGTAGGTACCCCGAGGTGGTTTCTGTGATTAAGTTGGCTCTGTGTAAATTCTCATTTACACAGTCGATAAGAACGCTCGCCTATGTCGCCACTATCTCCGCCGCCTGTTCTGCCTGCCTGATTTGATCGTCCCATTTGTTAAAGAGCAATTATTTATGGCTCTCGTTTATTCTGGGTGAATTTGCTCTCTTCCCTTCCTCTCCATCCTACCAAGCTAAGTACTCTGTCACTCATCTATCAATCTGGTCGTAGTCACTTCGCAATTCCGTCACTTGATTGGTGAGTTTATCGCTTAGCTTGCAATAGTGACTCCACTGTGATATTTTACGTCCCAACTCTTCCTGTTGCTGCAAAAGTTGCTCATTTAAGCCAGTAGACTCTGAAACAAATTCGGCAAGCTTGGGCTCGTCCTTGTGTATTTCTTGTAAATCTTGCAACTGCTTTCCTTTTTCATCTAGGCTTCTTTGGTAGCTTATCTGCATCTGCTGAAAGTCTTCTTGTAGTTTCTCGAGTTGTTTGGACGCTTCAACACTAGCATTGGCGTGTTGTAGCTGTTGTTGTAGTATTTGTATTTTGTTTTCTTGTTCCCTCAACAGTTGCTAAACTTCCGACGCCTTGTCGATAGTCGCAGAAGCGTATGCTCCTGCGATCTGAGATAACTTCGTGAGATTTTCTGTCGGGTTGTTGTTAGGGTCTTTCCATAAGACGTCTAAATGTTCAGCGTCCTGTGAGAGTGTATTCTCTAGCTTTCTCTTCTTTATTTTCCTCCTCACAACCGCTTTATGTTGGGGACTATAGAATACATCCAGTGGGGGAATTTCCTCTACACTAAGTAGAAGCTCAGAAGGTGGAGCGATATGACTGTGCTCTGTTTCTGAGACACTACCGACCATGGTCGAAACCATTTCCTGTGTTACCTGTGCATTGCTCACAGGTGTTCTTGGGACTTGCCCTTCAAGGCTGATTAGCTCGTTGAAGTTTTCCCATTCTTTGTCGAGCTCTGTTGTGACGAGTGGCAATTTAATGACGGGAGGAGGGACATCTCTTGGTGGGGAGGTGATAACTTGTTGTTGCGACATTGCACTTGACTGAGTTGTTTCTTCGCTTTTTCCTTGGTCGCTTGCAGACTTTTTAGAATGTTCAAGCATTCCTTGGGTAGCGTCAGATTTGGATTTGGAAGTACTGGAGTTTCCACTAAGGTTGACGCTGGGAGTCGTTTCTCTGGTGGGCAGTCGCAGCTTTTCTAGGGGAACACTGGCTAGCCTTCTTTCTCTGTATAACAAAAATCTTTGGAGGTCATATGGGGATAACCTCGACCGAGCTTCTTGTAAAACTTCCTGGAGTGAACTTTTACTTTGAAACAAATCATCAAATAAATCTTTCTTTCCAACAAACACTTTTATTCTGACACTTATAGTGAAATCATGGGCAACATTATTTAGGTCAAAAGGCCGAGCGGGGAATTTAAATAACTGTAGAGACATCACATTATCTACTTCAGCAAAAGCGTGACCTACATCGAACAATGAGAAGGCCCCACAAGCTACAGGAAACTGAGGCCATATGGCCTTCTTCTTGTATTTTAGTTCTTTGGTTAGGCCGCCTTCTAAGCAAGTCTGATAGGCGATTTCCCTAGCCAAAAGCTTGTCGGGGACATGTAGAGGTAGGACATGTGGAGGTACAGTGCTCCCAAACACTCTAATGTAAGTGAACCATTCTTCCCCGAACCATCTTGCGATGGGGATGATGTTTATTTGCGCTTTGGGTGAGCACCTCGGGGGTTCTTCACCATATATCATCCTATATAGGGGTAAGATAAGCCCGTGGAAAATCTGATAGAAGTGAGGGGCGAACTAGGAATCCCATAATACTTTATGATAAACATGAATAGGTGACAGGTCCTGGGTAGTCCATTTCCAACCCATAGTGGGGAATTTAGATACATAGCAAATAGAATCCATAATATAAGCAGACAGATAAAAAAGAGGATAGACCCTTTGAGACAAGGATCTCTTAGACCTTTAATTCATAACAATAGTGTATAGATTATCAGAAAATATCTTGGCCCAATCCACGAGATCGGCGTTTGTGGCAGCGTTTATGAGTGGTAGTCATTCAGACGAAAATTTATTTATGTCTGGCATCCCAAACAGCCTGCAAAGCATGGCCGCAGCAAAACAATACGGAGAGGTGAGGGAACCAGTGCTGTACATACCGTTTTTGTCCCTTTTTAGCAGCTCCTGTCTTCTGGTCCATTCTTTAGTGGTTTCTGCCAGGTTTGGGTTCTCTGCTGCAAATTTCTTAACAAATTGTGTATTGTAGGTCATCTGGGGCTCGGGAAGATGATACATAAGCTTTAAGTCTTGCACAGCGAATGATCCTATAAGCCCATGTCCCTGAAATTTGAATTGTCTGCCTTGTAACTCTACATTGTCAAGTATCCACCTGATCATATCTGTATACGGCAAAATTTTGGGTTTAGCTGCTATTCGGTGAAGAAACGAACATGCCAGCTCCTCTAAGGATGCCTCGGAAGAGTTTTGTGAGCCCGTGGCTCTATCAACCTTGATTACTTTAGGATTTTCTTCCTCCAGTAGCCTATACATGCCTTCCCAAGTCAAAATTCCTGCGTCCCTATTGCATGCAGTGTCTGTATACAAGGGCGCCGTCTCCTTCATCTTTTCCTTCATCTCGGAACCTTGGGCGTTATGTTTCTTTCCCATCTGCTCCTGCGTTCGGCTTTGAATCTTCTTAACTCTTTGTTCCTGCAGATTACGAGCGAAGTGGAAATGACTGATTGAGAAAGGTGATGGGAGAGTTTTAAATGCAACAGATATACCAAATATGCC
>APFE030640273.1:98753-133576 GCA_000404065.3 Pinus taeda
AGGTGAAGATTGCCACTATCACCAACAACCTTCCTCTATGAACCATCCTATACACCATAGCTCATGTATCTGGGATACAAGCCCTTCATGAGTGTTCAAAATCCAAATTTCAGTATGCAGTTGAGTGCTTGAACCCCAACATTCTGAACCGGTGTGGAGGCCTTTTGGCGAATATGAAAAGACAAATGACCAAGGGGAAGTAAGGAAACCTAAGATAACTTTGGTTTGGCTTGATACTGGTGAATTTCTTCCTAGAGCAGGTGCCCTTATTCTAGTCTCATTGGGTAGAGGTACCATATCATACCCCCCCAAGACTCGACGCTAGTTACGTGGAGTCAAATCATGCCCCGAGGAGGGACTAGTCAATGAATGCACTACCCTCCCAAGTCTTCTACTTGGCTTCAATGTCAATTAGTCATGCTGGATGAATATGCATATGCTGGCACAGATTTTAGATGGGATCCAGATCTACCTATGCCACAAGCGGAACAATGGACTAATTTAGGTAAACACATGTTTTTTGGATTTTTTTCAATTCTTATGATTGTTTTTGTAAAATAGTAAACTGAGACTTGACTTATGGTAAATGTGAAGATGTGGGACCAGAAATCATTCCTGCCATGTTGTCAATATCATAGCAGTTTTCTCATTAGATAGTGGGTGTTGATTACAAGGAAGGGGTAGACCCCTTAACCGAGATGGAGCGCAACCTAGATGTGATTACTCGGGGAATTCTGGGGTATGCTACTATAGATGAGGTACCACTGCCCTGGTAGAGAGAGACACACAGTGGGAATATTTGCAAGACTGTGTTGGCTATTAGGCCAAGTGATCAGAGTAGTCTCCTACTACCATGAGCATCATGCTGGCTGATAGCCTTTCTAGTTAATTTACACATCTTGTAGGCTTTGAAAGCCAAATGTCTCAAAACACTTTATTTTTTAGATTTTGATGCAAAAGCTTCGACAGACGCAATATATTCTTATAATATATATATATATATATATAATGTAGTATGTAGTATGTATATGTAATGTATATGTATATGTATATTATATGTATATTGTATGTATTTATGTATGAATAGTATATGTTATATTATGTATATGGTATATGATATGTATATGTTTGGTATCATATATATATACATGCATGTTTTATTTTCTACTTGTGTGTTGAGAATATGATCAATTTTAAAAATGACACAAATGTCTATCAACGAGTTGTGAATTGAAATTGACAACTAAATCTCTAATGCCAAGAGAAGATGATTTTGACAATATTTCAATGGCTACACTATATTTGGAAATGTTGTTAGATGTCCATCCGAGGGAAATACCTTGTAAATAAATCAACTCACCTTCAGGGGCATAGAGTATCCAAGTTGCAAAAGACAAATTTCATGTGCTATGACAAACATCATCAGAAAAATTGACATATTGAACTGATGACATATGCAAACCAAGTGGAACACAAGGTATGTAGAAAAACACATGTCAGCAAAGCAGAAAAACACACCATAAAAAAGCACACGCTGACGAATTTACAGAATAATGTACAAAAATTAATTACACGAATTTCATGCATAATAATTTTTTAAATACAACCCATTTCAGGGGTGTGAAAATGCATTTCCTTCATAATAAACTAGCTCATAGGTGCCCTTTTACAAAACCCATTCCACAATATATGGCCCATGCCACATAGGTTCGAACTTTCCAGCGCCTAACTTACCGTTAGCCTGATCATAAAGGAGGACTAGGTTGCCTTCGAAAAAAGTGCAAGGAGAAATGGTTTGATAAAAATGAGCTTTGACATGTTTCATTTGGTCTTTGATTACCAAAGCAGTGGTGTGACAAGTCTCATCAAGCCTCTCAAGGTAGAGTAGCCGCTCCTCTTTAGGTGTGGTATTAGGAAGATGTTTGACCATTAATTTGAGTGAAGGGATTTCACATTCAATTGGGAGAGTTTCCTATAAACCATAAACTATATGGAATGGAGTAAATATAATGGTTTTCTTACCGGAAGTCATCTAAGCCCAGAGAGATGAGAATAACATCAGATGTCAGTCCTTTTTTGCTTCCCAATGGTGTGTTGAAGCATAGTAATAAAAAATTTATTAATTTCTTTGACTTGGCCATCGGCTTATGGATAGTAAGGAGTTGAACTATCATGACGAAGTCCTGACTAAGAAGTTAGCTCTATCATCATGTACTAATGAAAATGTGATCCATGGTTAGTTACAATGGCTTGAGGAACACCAAAATGCACTATGACGTGGTTGAAGATGAACTGTGCACCATTAATACCAGTAACATTATATGTTGGCATTGCCTCGACCCATTTAGTAAAGTAGTCAAGGAAAATGATAATATAGACATGCCCCCTAGCTAAGTGAGGGTTACATGTCATCAAGTCTATGTGCCATTTAGCGAATGGTCTAATGGTACGTACTCAGTGTAAGGGTGCTACCTGAGGGGCGCTACTTGTAGTTAAAAATCTAGCATTCATGGAAATTTGAAGAACCATAATACAATATTTAAAGATAGAAGGCTAGGAATAACCAACGAGAAGGATCTTTTAGTAGTGGTGTATCATGACATATCACCACCACATGAAGCAGAGTGGCAGTGATTCAAGACCCATTTAGCCTCTTCAAGTGTTAGACATATTCAAAGAATAATGTCCACATCAGCTTGTTATAATGTGTCACCAAGAATATGATAGGGTTGGGACTGATGCTTGATGCGATGTTGGTCAGATTGAGGCAATTTACATAAGAAGGTCTAGGTTTAAAGATAAAATATAATATCTTGATACCACAGGTCAAGAGTGCTGATGAGGAACAAAGTATCATCAAGAATTGACTCTATAAAATCAGTAGAAGTTCTTGCAGATGAAAGGGCACATATCAACTTAGCAAAAATAAGTGATTTCTCTTATTTGGCGGTAGCAAAATCCAAGTCAAACTCCTGTAGGATAACAATCCATTTTCAGTATTTCCCCCAAAGTAATTGAGAAGTGATCCGAACTTAAATAGGAACGCAATAGATTACAGAGATAACCATAAATACAGAGATGCGATAAACATAAATAAAGAGATGCAGCGGAAATAACACTTCATTTCATTAATGGAAAATACCGAAATATGCTTACAACCAGAATTGGAAATAAACCAGCTAGGACGATGGTAGCTTATCTCTGAGAAGAGATGTGCGGCTACATGCTCGGTTCTGAACTGTTTCCCAACTTGTGTTTCAATGAGCCCGAAGGGCCTATTTTGTTGAAGAAACAATGGACAACCCCTTCACATTCCAAACTACCCTTTAGAAATGAAACGCAATTGTGGGCCCCGTTTTGGTAAATCGGTACATCAATTTCCCGGGGTCGTACTTTGGCATACGATCTTGTTTGACACGATATGCTCTTAGAAAGATCTATCCGAGAACTACCCATTGTTGGACGGGCCAACTTGGTCAATTGTTTGGACCATGTTGCCTCTTGGATTCCCCAAAAAACGTCTTTTAGGGGCCTCAAAACGGCTCCGAAAGTTCAGGACTTGAAAAATTGCTAAAAATAGTAAGTTGTGCTACAATTAAGGAAACTGAAAATGTTGAAAGAGACAATTGTGGCGGTCCAAATGGGATAGGTGGGTGGCCACCAACATCCACCTAGATCAAGAATTCAATATATAGGTCATGGGGTTGCAATTAGAAATCACCATGGTTTTCTGTAAAAGAATATAATGTGTAGTATACTGAGGGGGGATAATATGGGGTACAAAGGCGGGTACCCAAAGGAATAATGTAATAATGGGATGGGCCATAGTAATAAATAAAGTGGTTAACTCGTATCATGTAAGGGACCACAAGTAGTTAGTAATAATGTAATAAGTCCATGGTATTAGATAGATGGTATTGAGGGAACCATGGTAATGACCCATGGTATTGTATGTATGAGGCCTATATAGAGGCTAGAGACTCCCAATTGAGAGATGTCAAGGATTATTGTATGAATAGGCATATGGCTTGTGGAGTGTTCTCCTTCCTTAAGGAGTGTATGTATAGTGTTGCCCTACCTTAAGGGTTTGATTAATAAAGTGAAACATTTCTATGTTCAGATCTTGTTATTTCTTGTGTATATTTGTATTATCAAATATTTTCAAGCTAGATCTATGACATGTGGTATCAGAGCACTTTCTTGGGCAAAGTGGAGAATATTTTTTTATTTTTGCAAGAATTTTTTGGGGTGGTGAGTTCGAAAATCAGATATGTATATTTTGGTGCAAAATCTATAGAATCTAATTGTAGATATGGGTTTCTAGTGAAAAAATACCCAATTAAAAAAAATCAGTTGAATCGGAGTCGAGATAAGGGAGATATCATTGATTTAAAAAATCAGCTGTGTTGTAGACATTTTTCAGGGTTGGGAGTTTGCGGATCAGATCTGTACGTTCTGGTGAAAAACATATAGAATCTAATAGTAGATCTAAGTTTTTGGAGAAAGAATACCCTATTTGAAAAAAAATGGCCGAACCAGAGTCCAGAGGAGGGAGATATTGCTGATTTAAAAATCAGTTGGGTTGCAGACATTTTTTGGGGCAACGAGTTTGCAGAGTAGATCTATATGTTCTAGTGCAAAATCTGTACAATCTAACTATAGATATGGATTGTTTGTCAAAAAATACCAGTTAAAAAAATAGTCAAATCAGAGTCGAGATGAGGGAGATATCATTGACTTAAAATCAACCCTTTTTTAAGAAATTTTGTGAGAACTGGATAGTTTCAGTACAAATATGAAATCCTAGTACCTAGATCGGGATTTCTATCCCATGGGCAGATGTAGAATGGTTGTTCCATTTCCAAAAATAGGTCATAATAGGGATTATGAGCAATATTGACTAAATTGTGACAATTTCAAATTTTCGCCAAGTGAATTTTTTTCCAAACACTCTTCATGGCAGTTCTATGTTTTACAGCAAACGATAATGGTCATACTATTGAAGAATACATAAAAGAAAAATTGTCATTATGGGAACATCATTGGAGATTTTAGGTATTGGCTAATTTTAACGATGAGGCGGCCACATGGTGGGAATTACTTAACAAGAAGAAGTGTTCCAACCTGCCTGATGAAGAATTTGAAAAAATACTTTTAGACAGATGATCTCATACCAGAAAACAAGATAAGCAGAAACATGTGGGGTTATTTCGTATTATTATATCCTTATTGCGGGTTCATGGATTGATTCAGAAGGAGAAGATCATCGTGTCTATAAATCCTAGTTGCAAGCAAAATCTCATAAATTTCGATTTGGCGAAAAAATTGCAAGTGCCAATGAAACACATGGAGCACACGCAGGTTAATAATGAGCAGGTGCAAGTTTATAAGGATTTGATGATTTCTATTAATAAGTATGTATTGCATTCTGATTTTTATGCTCCGGATATGGCTAATGTGGATGTTGTCTTGGGTTACCCTTGGATGGAATTGGTGGGTACTATAAATATTAATGTGCAGTTCCTAATGCTTTGGCATAAAAAGAAGAAAATTACATTACAGGATATTTCCATCAATAAATAGGGAGAGTACAAGGAGGCTGAAGCAGAAGATGTTCCAATGATTGACATATCATATGATGAGCCATTGATGGTCAACAACCAAACACAAACATTAAACTAAGTACTAGAAAAATAGGTAGTGTCCAAGGAGGCTGAAGCAGAAAAGGTTACATGTACTGATACATCAAATGAGGAGTTAGTGGTTAAAGTAATATTGGAATATAAGAACCAACAGCAGGCCCCACAACATGTACCAGATACCAATTAGGCTCCATTAGGTGGTGAATTAAAAAAATATACACTGTTGGTTAAAACTTCAGCATATCACCACCCCCATCACCCCACAAGAAAGCAACTAAAAATATGGAAATGAATTAGCCACAATGACAGCAACCCCCACATGATAGATAGAGAGAAGCAATAATCCACCTACTACACATCAACACAGAAGAACCACTAGGGTCAACTTCCATCTCAAGTGAGCGAGGCACCAACTGGATCGAGGGTTCGCCTTTCTCTTGGAGGGCTAGATGCACGTGCATGGTACCACTGGACTACTCTTTTGAGTAGATATTATTATTTGTGTTTTCCCATGTTATGGGGATGAAACATGTTTATCAGGGTGGAATGTAGTATACCTAGGGGGGATAATATGGGGTACAAAGGGAGGTACCCAAGGGAATAATGTAATAATGGGATGGACCATAGTAATAAATAAGGTGGTTATCTTGTATCATGTAAATGACCACAAGTAGTTAGCAAAATGTAATAAGCCCATTGTATTAGATAGATGGTATTGAGGGAACCATGATAATGACCCATGGCATTGTATGTATAAGGCCTATATACAGGCTAGAGACTTCCCATTGAGAGATGTTAATGATTATTGTATGAACAAGCATATGGCTTGTGCAGTGTCCTTCTTCCTTAAGGAGTGAATGTATGGTGTTTCCCTACCTTAAGGGTTTGATTAATAAAGTGAATCATTTCTATATTCAGATCTTGTTATTTCTTGGGTAAATTTGTATTATCTCATATTTTTAAATTACATCTATAACATAATGATGCAATCTTTGAGAAACATGAACTATTGCTCAGGCAATATTTTCAACATCACCATATTGACATTTAGTGTCAAGAAGATTTATACCTAAATAATAAACCATATGTTCTCTTCCATCGTTGTCATCCTAGACTAACACCATACAAATGGTAGTTTCAGTTGCAGCCAAGTATTGGAAATAATTGCCTCGATAATCAAGGGGATGTAGCAAAGGAGCACTAATAAGCATGTATTTTAAAGCATCGATGGATTTCTCAGAAACTTGAATACAAATGAAAGGGATACCCTTCTAGAGAATCCCAACAACCAAGTCAAGGATATGGTACATACGTATCTAGGTAGATGCTAAAAAAATCATGACTTTATGAAGTGCTCACTGAAGCCAAGACAATTTCTTAATAGTCTTTCTCTAAGGGACTTTACATCGTAGAATCGCCAAATAAATCAATTTTATTTGGAGTAGGAATAATCCAAGGATATGTAGAAATCGAGATCATATTGATCGAAGTGACATTTAGGGGTGGGATAGTAAAAGTACCCATTAAAGTAGAGTATTTAAAAAGACCCACCCACAATCTCATAGGGAATCACGGTACTTCCCACATATGGGACATTTCTGTTCGACGTACCAAAAGAGAAAAAAGGAAATTGGTCGAGGGTGACAATTTTTCCTTCCTGAGGAAAATGAAGCACCCGTAACAAAGAAGAAACCGTAGAAAACATAGCATGGGTCCAACTTCACGCAAGAAGAAGGTTGTAATTGAGATTCGCATCTACAACTTCCACTTCTAGCTCAATGGTCTTTCTTTCCAAGATGATCAACAAGTTTGTCAAAGTACCATATGCACAAGAGCCTTTGTCATCAAAGGCCCCCAAAGTGTTCAAGGATTGATTAAGAAAAGGAGAGGCAATGGCCTTCAAACATGAAACAAACATGATGTAGGTGGAAGCACCTTCATCAGTAACAATCTGATGGATTGTCTATACTTTATGAGCACATGAATCAAAAAATTAATCTGATGAGGAATATGAGGAAAGTGGCTTTTAGGATCAAAGCTAGTTAAACTCGAATCAGCAAGATCAATAGTGCCTATAGGAGACAACAATGATTTATGCTACATTGGACACGTTTGGAGAACCTCCAGATCAGACAATGCCAAAGGTGCTTGGGCTAAATACTGAATGATATTATAATGTTGTGCAGCTCTAGCATTTAGATTATAAGATGGTTTCCAAAGTACACCCTTGTGAGGTGGTCGGATTATGGACTCATTGTTAGTATGCTCAATCTAGAGTGGACCAGAACTAGATTGAGTAGAAGTAGAAGTTATATCCGTGACTTCTTTCTCAATCGCTTGATTTTGTAGATTTTGATAGTCCTTTGTTCGATTAGCAATAGAAAAGGCGATGAACGTTGCCTCATGAAAACCTAAAAACCAGAGGAGGAACAGAATTTTGGCTTGTCTACTAGCTACATCTATTGAGATAGAAAAGGTTCTAAGTAGAGGAGGAATGGCATGTTGTAGAGTTTTATGAACCCATCGTTTCGGACTACCAAGTGAGTCCATCATCACAGGAGGATGTGTCAATAGATATTCTTAAGATCTTAATGATGTATCCAAGAGTTATAATTAGGGTATATATATAAGTTATGAAACAAAAGAAATAAGAAAATAGGTCAGCTCTTATCTTTTTATTTAATTAATTAATTAAATTATTTATTATTTTATTATTTTAATTAATTTATTTATTTATTCAAGGGGATAACTTAATTGATTAATTTTATTATTTATAGAATTAATTATTATGTTTATTAATTTTATTTTAAATAATTGGTTCAATTGATTCATTAATTTGTTTAAATAATAAATTAATTTGTTTGATTAATAAAATTAATTAATTTAATTATTTATTCTTTATTAATATGTTTATTCATTTATTTACATTATTAATTTATTAAATTGATTAATTAATTCCTTAATTAATAAGCTTACAAGGATAAATTAATTACTTATTTTTCTATTTCTTGAATTAATTATTAGGTTTAATATTTTTATGAAAAATTATTATTATTATTATTATTATTTTGACTGATTAATTACTATGTTTTACTAATTAACTAATTTTTGATAGTTAATTAAATGAATAGATTAGTCAGAGACCCTTTTGAAGAAGTAGTTAACTTCATAACATCGGGGATAATCCTTGGTGTAATGATATTCCTCACAGATGACGCAAGGATATTTTAGCTTGTGCTTGGAAGCATCATGAGCAGATGATTTGGGTGGATCCTTCTTCAGTGTATTGGTTTTGGCTTTACCTTTACCCTTTTTCTCAACTTTTGAGGCCTTATCTCCTGCGGTAGATTGAGAAACATGTACCTCGGAGGTTTTACCAGGATTTGACGAATTTTTCTGAGAATTATTAGAACTAGTGTTTGAAAAAAAAAAATTCTTTGAGGAAGCCTTGGTCAAAGTCTAAGACATTAAACCAATTACACCATCAAAATGCGGCACATCAGGAGATTTTGAGGCTACTAGATCTGAATATTGTCTAGAAGCGTTAGGAAACATCACATACTACATGCCTGATTGTGAATAGAATAATTCTAGATACTGAGCAAAAGAAATAGCTTGTTCTTCACTAACACATCCACCCATAGCTATATCATTAGCAATACTATTAAAAAAAGATTTTGTGAACCATTTAGTCAACAACTCATCAACAATATCGAATTTGATGAGGCGACGCTAACGTCTTCATTCGTGAATATGATTAGAAATGTGTGTCATGGTATCTTTCTTGACAGATGTGAGAAAATGAGTTCTAGTTTCATAATGAACTGACAATTGGAAGTGGGTGAGGAAGGTTGTAGCTAAAGATTTAAAGCCAGCATAGGTAGCCTGAAGAAACTCGACATGCCATTTTACAGCAAAACTTGTTGGTTTTTTGAAAGAGGCGAAGATGGATATAATCGTCAATGTATGAATTTGAAGGGAACCATTAGTGATATGTCATCACATGGGCTTGCGGGTCCTCTTTATACTTTCCTTCGAATTTATACCAATCACTTGGAATTTTAGTTGGAACCGGAGGCTAGAAGGCGAATGAAGAATATGATCATTTGTGAGCCTCAAGACATTAGGAAGTTCTAATGTAGCCAAAAAGGGAAATTGCAGATTGAATGACATGTAGGGCTTTTGAGGAGGCCCAAACTATAGGTTCCAACCTTGTTGGTAAGGATTTTTCCCCCATAGTGGAGGAAGTTTTCCATACGGGTTTCGATGTTTACCCCACTAAGGGTTACCTTGACCATAAGGTAGATTTTGTCTAGTGTAGGTTTGATATTGACCTACCCTAGGACATTGATAAGAATTATACGCAACATATGGATTGTAAGGTTGTTGAACATGTGGACTGTGGACCTGAAGGGATTGGTCGTGCTGCTACAGGGATTAACCTTGTGCTTGCAAGGTCTGACCTTATTGATATACATTTGAAGATTGCTACTACAAAGGTTGACCTTGTTACTACAAAGGCTAACTTTGCTTTTCTAAAGGTTGACCTTGATGCTATAAAGGTTGGCCTTGCGAGTACAAAGGTTGAGTAGGATACTAGAAAAATTGAGTTTTCTTCTACAAAGTGTTTAGTCAATTGAGTGTCCTAAATTGCTAGATAAATTATCAATCCAGGTATCGTAAACTGCTGAAGTGTAGTGCACTATATGTGCTAGATGACCCTTCTTACCTCACTATTTTTGAGTTTATTTTGTTTTGGGGTTTTTCTCTTTTCAAATTGTAGTTGAATCTTTCAAGCAAATCCTCTAAGTTTTCATCTTCATTTTGCATCATTTTGAGCACTTCATCCTTATGATTGGTAGGCATACAATAATCCAAGTATCTATCCAAAAATGCCTATTTCATGTCATTCCATGTTCTAATGGATTGAGTGACTAACCCCATAAACCATTTCAAAGTGGCCCCTTTTAGTGTTGAAGGGAACATTTTGAGTTTGTGAGTGTCTTCTAGATAGTCATAGTTTCTGCACAAGACTTCAAACTCAAACAAAAATATTTCAGGTTCATCACTTCTCAACCCATAAAAGTTTGGGAGGAGAGATGGTGAGATGTTTTTCATTGTTGTATTTTTTTCCTCATCTACTATAGGGAATCCAAATGAGTTATCTCCTTCCCTATTTCATCTTCCTCCTCCATTATTACCTCTACCTCCCCCATTGTTTCCTCTACCTCTCCCTCTACCCCTTCCTCTAAATAGTGAGAATTCTCCATCTTGTTCTTCTTCTACCATTATAGTCTCTTCAAAGTTAGTATAGGACTCAACCTAAAAGGTTATTTCCTCTTCCTTTGGTTCTTCTATTAATGTAATATGAGAGGGAGTTCCTACTTTTTCTTCCTCACTGGGTATTCCTAGTTCTTCAACTACAATAGGCTCCTCTGTAGAGGTGGAAGAGGTCTTCTCTCCTAGGTCTGTTTTAGTAGATGAAGTGGGAGAATATTTTAACTGAGTTTCTGCCCCTTGAATTCTAGGAATACTATGGTTGGAGTATGAGTCTAGGATGGAGGTGTGTCTTTTCTAATTCTTGCTGGAGTAGGTGGAGTTGTTGAAATCGAACTTCTACCCCTAGCTATAAATCTACCACTAGAATTTCTTTCTCTATGCATGTCATTGTTTTTGTTTTTTCTTTTTTTTTTTTTATGATTGTAAGAGACGAGGTTACCTAGTTACACTTCACTGACAATGACGCCAAAATTTTTAGCCATTTGGTGTCCTAAATTGCTACATAAATTATCAATCTGAGTATCGTAAACTGATGAAATGTAGTGCACTATATGTGCTAGATGACCCTTCTTACCTCACTATTTTTGATTTTATGTTTGTTTTTAGGTTTTGATGTTTTCAAATTATAGTTGAATCTTTCAAGAAAATCCTCTAAGTTTTCATCTTCATTTTGCATCATTTTGAACACTTCATCCTTATGATTGGTAGGCATACAATAATCCAAGTATCTATCCAAAAATGCCTATTTCATGTCATTCCATGTTCTAATGGATTAAGTGACTAACCCCATAAACCATTTCAAAGTAGCCCCTTTTAGTGTTGAACGGAACATTTTGAGTTTGTCAACGTCTTCTAGATTGTCATAGGTTCTGCACAAGACTTCAAACTCAAACAAAAATGTTTCAGGGTCATCACTTCTCAACCCACAAAAGTTTGGGAGCAGAGATGGTGAGATGTTTTTCATTGTTGTATGTGTTTCCTCATCTACTATAGGGAATACAAATGAGTTATCTCCTTCCCTATTTCATCTTCCTCCTCCATTATTACCTCTACCTCCCCCATTGTTTCCTCTACCTCTCCCTCTACCCCCTCCTCCAAATAGTGAGAATTCTCCATCTTGTTCTTCTTCTGCCATTATAGTTTCTTCAAAGTTAGTATAGGATTCAACCTACAAGGTTATTTCCTCTTCCTTTGGTTCTTATATTAATGTACTATGAGAGGGAGTTCCTACTTTTTCTTCCTCAGTAGGTATTCCTAGTTCTTCAACTACAATAGGCTACACTGTAGAGGTGGAAGAGGTCTTCTCTCCTAGGTCTGTTTTAGTAGATGAAGTGGGGGAATCTTCTAACTGAGTTGCTGCCCCTTGAATTCTATGAATCCTATGGTTGGGAGTATGAGTCTAGGATTGAGGTGTGTCTTTTCTAATTCTTTCTGGAGTAGGTGGAGTTGTGGAAATCGAACTTCTACCCCTAGCTATAAATCTACCACTAGAATCTCTTTCTCTATGCATGTCATTTTGTTTTGTTTTGTATTTTTTTTATGATTGTAAGAGATAAGGTTACCTAGTTACACTTCACCAACAACTATGCCAAAATGTTTAGCCATTTTGGTGTCCTCAATTGCTAGATAAATTATCAATCTGAGTATCGTAAATTGATGAAATGTAGTGCACTATATGTTCTAGATGACCCTTCTTACCTCACTATTTTTGAGTTTATGTTTGTTTTGGGGTTTTTCTCTTTTTATTCCTAATGTTCTGCAATTTAATCTACAAAATCTTAATCTATTGTTGCTAAGAATCTAGAGAAATGAAATGATAGCTAAAAGTGTTTTAAGATAGTTTTGGAAGTAAATTTTTAAACAAGAAAATGAAAACAAAGCTTCTATTCTTACTATTATGATTGTTTCCAAAACATGAACTGAAAAGACTTAAAATTATTATCTACTCAATTACAAAACCAAAGCTTAAATGAGAAAATGAGATTGCAGCTATCTATGAAAATCCAAAAAAGAAATACTCAAAATAAGATTACCACTACTGTCTAATCTATTGCAGAACCAAGATTTAATGAACAACTAAATTTGGAATTGCAACTAAACTAAGTGAAAAACTACAATTGAAAATGAAGTTGCAACTATTCTATCATGAAAACAAGGCTAAATGAAGTAATTTTTTCATTCTACTACACAATTTAGGGAGAACTACCTCCTTGTGATAGAATTTTGAGAGATTTCATTCTTCATTATTCCAAGAAAAATAAACATAAAAATGCAGAGAAAGACTCATTCATAAATGAGACATTTCACCACTTAGTTTTAAGATTAACCATCAACTGAAAGGGCTTTTGAAAATATTCATTTGTAACATGACTTACTAAAATAATAGGAAAAGGGAATTGAACAACTTAATTCAAAATCTAAAAAACTAATTAAAAAAAATGAAATGAATCAATTTATGATACGTACATCAACTTAAAGCAACTGGCAAGAAACTAGAAAGCAGTGAAAACCAAAGAACTATTCTACACTGAAATAAAACTACTCTGAGTTAGTGAAAAGATGACACAAACTATAAATAGAGTTAGAAAACAATTATAAACATTATCCAAAAACAAAGTGAATTTACAATTCAACTATGAAAGAAAAAACATAAATAAAATGTATCCTTGACCACGTAGGGGCCCTTTGCAAAGGTCTCAAATTATAAGCACTAAATCAATACACCAACAATGCTTCAGGTATCCATTTGAAAATAGAGTCTTTATATTAAAACAAAGAACTAAGTTCTTCAAACTACAAAGTGGAAATCTGAACTATTACATCAGCAAAAACTTGAACTTGTTCTGCGTTCTACACACTAGTATTTATAGAGAAATATACCATTGTTTTGAAGAGAGAAAATGGCTATAGAAAAACCTGTAGACAGACAATTATGTAGAATTCTTGTCCTTGGTTGCTTGGAAACATAAATATATGGTAGTGGCTTGTTAGATTTGGTTTGCGTAGGTGGAAAATGAAGTTCGTGGCCTCAAGCGTCTGCTTTGGATCCCATCACTAAGAAACGTGTGAAAAACAGAGTGTTGTTTGCCATAGTTTCCATGGTTCACTTCCTTTGACTAGAGTCCTCCTCACTGATCTAGGCCAGAAGAATAGGATACGATCCATGCTCTGAAGTTTCCCAAGCTACCCACGTAGTCCTTTTCCTCTCTTGACACCTGGAAACTACAAAAGCGTGGAAATGGTTGTGGAATAACCGATTAGCTGCGGAATGTGGTTGCATTCCATAGCTAAAAGACAAAAACCTATTCAAATAGCAAACATAATAGTATAACATGTAAATAATTAAAATATACTACTTGATCCAATGTGTAATGGTTTCTTTGATGATAAGGATGTATTTTTCATGGAAAAGCAAAGAAATAAGGATGAGAAAGTTGCTTAAGGGAAAGGTAGTCTTGGAACTCAACACAAAGGCTACAAAGGTTGCCCTTGGTTTTGCAAAACTTTCTATGCCTGCAATAGTGGATTCCCTTGCCGCTGTAGCAGCTTCCCTTGTTGTTTGAAGGGTTGGCCTCATTGGTGCAAGGGTTTCCCTTACTACTACAAGGGTTGCCCTTGTTGTTGCAAGGGTTGTTGGATAGTTCCTTCTGATATACCTTGAGGGTATCGGTAATTTCCAAATTGAATCTGACCATATCTACTAGGAATAGCGGATTGACAAGGCTAGCCATAAGATCCTTCTTGTGGAGTGTAAGATGAATTTACTAAGGCTTGTGAACCATATGGGAATAAACCTGCTGGAGTGGAATCTGAGCCATATAAGGCTATTGATGTTCGATATTACCTGAACCCTATGGACCAACAGGGTTAGAAAAACCACCAAAATAAGGTTGATTAACTCCAACCATGTGAGTTTGTAATCCACTCAAATTGGTTGCACCTGACACAAGAGGAATATTCAGATTCCCCCTCCAGGTGGTGACACAATTTCGCCACTTGAAGGATGGGTGGAAGAACTAACTGAAACCTGACTTGAAACATTTGGTTGTACCAAAAGGATCAGTTGACATGACGGTAAAGGTTGTGATGGAATCGTAGGTTGAGCTAGAACTCACGTGAGAACAATTTGTATAGGAGTTTTGAGAGGTCATTTTTGGAATAAAAATACCAGAAGTAGGCATGGAATTTGAAGACAAAATGGGATTTTGATAACAAGGTGAAGCACTAGGAGTTCCTGAAACTAACTAAGCTAGGGTTGTATAATCAGGTGGAAACATGGCCCCATTAGTTTCAAGAAGTGTGTGAGAGGGGACTCTTGCTGTGAAAGGAAAACCTTCTGGAGGAAATTCATAGCCTTTTTCATCATCGACATGAGGAGAATTAGTAGAAAAAACTTCTTAATGACCCGAAGAAGAGGTTAGGATCTCACCTTGTGAATCCATGGGTGAAAACAATTGCTGGCAAGGAATCCGGTGTGTGTGAGGAGATAACTCCAAACGAATAATAGGTTGATCATAAGGACTATAAGGACACTGAGCACATATCGCAACATAATCAAATAATGGATTTGATGGATGAATAAAAAACATTTGTGAACTCTCAAGGGCTTGCAAACTGGAAGGGGTCTGTATAGGATTCTCAGAGGTCTCAAGATTAAATTCTTGAGGTGACCAGGAATCCAATGGAGGTGGATGAGAAGATAGGGGTTGGATACTTGGAATAATCCCAAGATTAAAACCTTGACGTTTAAGTGATTGAGGAAGCTCTGAATGAACTCCTTGGGAGGACCCTTTGGTATCAGACAATGAAGGGGAACTATGAGATGAATTCAATGTTTCAGCCACGATGAATTTCTCTCAAGAGTAGAGAAGAACATCTAATTTGGCAAGCGCTATTAACAATCATGAAATTAACGAGGAATTAACCAATATTTCTCCAAGAAGCAATGCCATCAGTTTGACATATTATTATTGGCAGACATTTTTAGAATTTGAAAAATGAAAATTACCTTTCCATGTATTAAGAGTCGAGAAAATGATGAAATAGGTGATTCTAGTCACTTTCATAGGTTTAACGAGCTTGAAAGGATAGGCGCTCGATGATCTTTTCACATTTAAGGAGTCAGAAAAGATCGAAATGACCACTCAGTTAACTCTAGGCAAAAGGGAGTACCAAGTAATTGTGAACTGCAATATACATCTTACCAAATAAATTTACCAAGGACTTTACGTACATGCAAGAAATCTTCCCAATTGTTGTGTTTGGTGTATCATGTCTACAAGGTGGGAGACTCAACGTTCTATGGATAAAAGATTGCAAGATATAAGGGTCTCCCTTTCTACACTCGACGGTACAGGGAGCACAAGTATGTGCTACTGCTAT
Organism: Pinus taeda; assembly: GCA_000404065.3. Classification (NCBI taxonomy): domain Eukaryota; kingdom Viridiplantae; phylum Streptophyta; class Pinopsida; order Pinales; family Pinaceae; genus Pinus; species Pinus taeda. The sequence goes on from APFE030640273.1 coordinate 115,058, forward strand.
CTAATGTTGAACGACAACTACTAAGTTTTATAGAAATCATAACACATCTCTAGATTAAACCACTAAGTATGAGCGTTAATGTTTCAAATAATCCTTATATTAATTGATAGATTCTAAAGTTAATCTTGAAATTATGTTTTGATTTCAAGGCCTTAACGATGTCACATGTTCCTAAAATGCAGCTAAATGATGAAATTGAAATTATTTCATTCGATGAAGGCTACCTATTTAGGGAAGAGAGACACCCAAATCATGCATCAAACGAGCAACAATGCATCAATGAAAATTTTCCAATGCTAAATGCAAAACATGAAATCTAATCTTTCATTTCATAAGAAAATTCAATGCCAAAATAAAATCTTAAAGCAATCTAGCTAAAGATATAATGATGATTTCCTTTTCACTTTAATGCAATCAATGTAATCTAGTGAAAAGGAGAAAAAGAGAATGCTAAAAACTCAATAATCATGAAAATCTCTTCCACATTAATGATTTGGAATGCAACAAATGCTTCAAAAACTAATTAAAAGATAAACACTTTCGCTTTTGCTTTTTGAAACACAAAATTCAAAGAAAATACTTCGTTTCAGTTCAATCCAAAAAAATTATTTTGTCATCTATTTTTCTGCCAAATGGAACTAAAGTGGCTTTCAAAGCATCTACTCAATTAGATACTAATGAAAACAACTTAATACCCAAGAATCAAAGGTGATTTGCAAAATACGTCCAAACAAAAAAAGACTCTTTGAACAAGGGTAATTGATCTTTGATGAGAAAACCAATGTGTGAATCAAGGATGGATTAGAAGTCCTAGAAACCCTAAAAGGAAAATCGAGCTGCAAACACACTTAAACCAAATCAAGAGGAAATTGTAATCAAACAAACATGTCAAGCAAGACAAGGACACTAAAATCACGTTGGTAAGCCACTGACATGAGAAAAAATACTTAAAAGAAGAAGACAAACCCTAATTTTCTCTAACCTCTAATATCATCACACTTGTTAAAAAAGAAGCAATGATCATCGTTACTGTAATTAGAATATCTGTGATGTCATCATGACTATCAGGGAAAAAGCCATGATGGGCAAGAAAGATAAAGAAAAAACAAAAAATCTTCAAGAACAGCACAAATTAAGAACCTTCAAGCAATTAACAAAAAGTGAACCTAGTTAAAGACAAGCAAACAAGTATGGGAACAGACAGTTGGTCAAATTGATCACAAAAACAAAGTGAAGGATTGAATGGAAAGGATCATAGGATCCATATTGGAGTTGCCATTTTGTTGTCTAGGTAAATCCTCTCTATGGATAGAGATGATCCCTCTAGCCCAATGAGTGGGTTTAGCAACTGAAGTGACAATCTATGAGATGCTTTCCTAAGTTATAATTGAAAAGAGAAATAAAGAATATGCCCTACCTTATTATGAAGTTATTTTGATCTTGTTTGTTGAAGACCTTCAATCACATGCACCACGGTCTCGTTCCTACTGCCCTTAGCATTTATGCACCGAATAAGAGATCAAGATACAAAAAGGAATGCAAATACTAATAACATATTCAAAATCAACCTACTTAACTAGTCACATAATGTTATGGTAAATGATACATGAGCATACACATTTACATAAAATGACAGCAATTGTATATTAATACAAAATAAGGGGAAGCATTCAAAAAAGCCTTGATGTTAATAGGCTCTCCTTGAATGAGCTGAGTCTAAGCTAAGATCTCTGAACACTCATTCTCTAAGCCAAATGAGTATCATATAGGCACAATCTTAGCATAAGGGTGCAAAGAGACATAGACCAACCAATTGAGAATGGGAGAGGATGAATATATAGGCTAGGGAATGGAGTTAGGATCCCTCCAAAGATAAGAGTAGGTCATTATATCAAGGAGGTAGCTCATAAGGATGACACCAAAAGGCCAAGTTAGGAGAATTCAACCTCATGCATTCCGAATAACCTCCAACTTGCCGCTTTGCAAGCTTCTAGATCATGAAGCTTCTCGTCCTCTTTGGGAAAATTTCCTTTTCGGAATCATCGCAGATATAAAAGTGAACAAAGTGATGCCATTATGGGTCAAGTGCAGTGCAACAGGCGATCATCGTTGTTTTTACTCTCATAAGCATGATGATTCTCAAATTAGGATTTTAGAGATATTTATTTAAGGGAAAGATCAAGGAATTTTCCAATCAATGTCTTAGAAACAATATGAGCTGCATATATGAATGAGTACACTACATAATGGTCATGTTTTTGGCACTTCAAGGTTTGTTACAGGGAAGTGCAGGAGGTGTGACAAAATATTGTGTAACACTTCATAATTCAACGACTACTTAATTATTTATCGTTGAAGCTTACGACTATGATGTTCTCCAAGACCGTAAGTAGATTTGACCTCACTAATATTAGAGATATGCCAATCTTATGATTCAAAGAGTAATCCAAATTACTTGTTAATTTCCTCAAATATATCCATCATTGAGAGAACCAAAGGAATACCTAAAGGCCTGACCCAAGCCAAGATGACCTTCATCCTTTTAGTGCAGGCATCAAGCTCAAGGCTCCAATTATTTTAGAAATAGTACCAGCAATTGTCAAAACAATCTACCATGAATATATTTATGAGCATCATTCCCGAACCTAGTAATACATACCATCCATCCCCATGCATGATTCAAACATTACTGGATATATCCAAGTAGTGTTGCAATTTTCTCTATGTCCACCTACTCAACCACTGAGTAAACAACATTTACTAGATAAAAAATCCAACAATAACCTCCTATGCCATATTCCTAATCTTGTTTGGCTACACTACTTTTGCTTGGACCAAGTTGGTTTCTACCTGTCATGTCCTCATTTTTCTTTTCCCAAAGACTTGGAGATATATATTCTAGAAACTTGGAAATCTATCTTAGGAGTGTTTAAACAGAGTGGGAGGAGATCATTTGGGACATATTTGATTATTTTTATTCATGTGGAGAGGTTTGGAGAACCAAGAGTTCCCAGCTTCAGTAGTAGCACAAATATGGAAACCCTAACGCGATTTCAGTGAGATTGGGCAAGAACGCTTCTCTCCCCTTGGTGAATTCATTCAAAATTCACAGGGGTGCTTACTGGTTGCAACTTCAATTTGAGAGGATAGCTCTAGTGTTTAAACAAACATATTTTGAGGCTTGATCTAGCTTGCAGTACTTGTTTGATATTCTCAGCTATTTCCAGCAATTTCATATCTCCATGTACTCCTATTTATGGTTATAATAACAAAGTTGAGATTAGTTGCATTTTCATTGTGTTAGACATTTCCCCTTATTTATTGTGTTGTAAAAATTTCATGAATTTCTCTTAGTATCAATATTGTGTATTTTATGGGCTATATTTGTAGATTAAAGCTATTGTTGGCAAAAAATACCATAAATTTATGGTGTTTTATGCATGTACTATATGGGATAATTTTTTTGTAATGAAATCACCATTATTTTAGCCAAATATTGTGAAAGGGATATGTTGAAGCCTTAGATTTCTGTTGCTCCAACATGGGTGATAACCACCCGGTTCGAACCTTAAGACAACTCCTTTATCGTTTAAAGTGGCGGCTCCGACTCGAGATGATGGGACTAGTTTCCCAGTATGGGTTTTTAAATGAGAGTGGGCAGTTTACGAGTGATTGAAATAGAATAATGACAATTTAAATGAACTATTCTATCATGAAAATCTCTAGCTAACTTAATCTAATATAAACCTGAGTATTTCTTTGTAGTATGTGATCTACAAAGATATCTGCTTCACATGTGATAATAAAGATCAATCATGCATAAAACATTGATAATAACGTGTAAAGATAATTTCCTTGACTAAATAGTTAGTTAAAAAAATGTATAAACTATATCACATATGTGATGATATATGTATATGAAAATAAACAATCTCATCAATGCATCATACAATGGTGCAACTAATGCTTAACAGAAAAAATATTTCATATACAATTCATCAAAATAAAGTGTTACCACTAATTAAACTAAAATAGGACTAACAATACAAGATAAAAGTACCATATATGTGAAGTTCTGCTCATTTGACTAATGAAACAGATCAACATTTTTCTTTAGATAAAATTATTTTCTAGGTATACAAAAGTGCATCAACAAAGGAAGGTAGTCTAATATTTAAAAGAAACGATCATGTTCCACAATTTCACCAAAGCATTTACAAACTTACAATAGTACATTCTTTGCAAATGTTATTGATAAAATGTTAGGTCCCTATAATACTAGTGATTACGCCATTACTATTGTAGTTGTATCCCTTATTGATATTGTTGTGCTGCTACTATCCCCATATTGTTATTACTGTGCCCCATAGAATCCCTCTATTGTTATTTTTGTGCCTTTATATTATTATTGTTAGGTCGGCTGGGTTATATTGTGACTCTTTAGACTACTATATATAGAAAGGAGGTTTTGTCATTTGAATCATCAAATAATCATTCATTTGTGTAATTTAAAGGAGGTTTCCCCCTCGAAGAGGATAAATTCTAAGGCGTTGATCTATCTTTTCTATCTTTTTGTCAGTTGGTTTCATAATATTTGGTATCAGAGCTTTGGATTCTAGGGTTTCGCTGCTCCAAAGAGGTCATCATGGAATTTTCGCTATAATTTTTTTATGCAACATTTAAAAAGTGTAAAAAAAAAACCATTTGAGAGGAAATCACGCTAAACCTTGAGTCCAAATTTCAGAACATTTTACACTATATTTGTAGAGATATGATATGAGGAAGTTGGTCTTTTTGCAGACTCCTCAATTACATTCCAAATAGTTGACCTAGGAAAAATTGTTGTAACTTTTTTTTTTGAGCATAGGATTGAAATTTCATATGAAGGTCCAAAAAGAGGACAGACTTTAGTTTCTTTTGTATACTTTTAAGAGCTAAAGGTTGAAACAATGACACGTGGCATGTCATACAATTTCGCTTTATTGAAGTAGTCTATAATCAGGTCACTGTGGGAGATTTGGCATAACTCTTCCCTCGAGAATCCAGTTTGGATCAGACTGGTGGCATTGGAAAGAGTACATAGAGTGCTACTGTAGATTGCAATTTTGGAACTACATGACCCGAAATTACCGAGGTACATCAGATTCAATATCAAGCTCCTACAAATTGAAAAAAGGTGTGTAGTGTTTTCTTTAATTTTTGCATAAGCTTGGTTTGAAAAATTAGTTTGAAGGAATTCAAAGGGCATAGTAAATCATTATTATCAGTAATTCATGCTCAGAGGAAAGAAAATGCAAACAGCTAGTAAGCAACCTGAAAGCTCTAGCATGACTCATGAAGAAGAGGAAGAAATGCAAAATGATATATCAAAATTATGAGACCAGGTACAACAAGTGTCAGTTGCATAAAAAAGGAATAGAAGCTAAGATGGATTGTTTAAAGAAATGCATAGAAGCTAAGATGAATGGCGTGGAAGCTAAGATGAACGATTTGAAGATAGGCATGGAAGATTTGAAGACAGGCATGTAAGATTTAAAGATAGATTTGACAAAGTTTCTATAAGAAATTCTGACTAATGGTGAAAGGGTAGTAAAGGAAACTCATGATGAGAACAAAATAAATGTTAATCATGATTTCATAGACTCTAATGTTGAATCGAAGACCCACCATATTCCAAAAATCGATATGAGGAAGTTTGATGGCAAGGATCTTGCAACATGGATATTACAAATGGAGCAATTTTTCGATCTCAATAATGTGCAAAAGACAGAACGTAAGTATTGCAGCTTTATATTTGGAACCAAATCAGTTTGTATGGTATCAATTTCTATTCTCTCATAAAAAAATTATCACTTATTTTTATGGAAGAATTAACAACACATTATGATGATACAGAAAGAAACACTTTTTTTAGCCAATTGATAAGTCTCAAACAAAAGGGTTCAATAATGGAGCACATTGAGGAGTTCAAAAAATTGAACATAAGGGTAAAGAATATTCCATAGGAGCATGGGATTAATGTGTTCATAGGGAATTTAAAGGATAATATCCAACATGATGTTCACCTTTTGGAACTTGATTCATTAGAAAAGGCATTCAGATTAGCCAGAAAAATCGGAAGCAAAATTATGGCAACCAAGAAGCATACCACTCACAACTATAAAGATGGAAGTGTTGTTTCCCCTAGCCTTCCAAAACCTATAAGGTTAATACCAAAACAATTGAAATAAAAAAGAGAAAAAGGGCTTTGTTATAGTTGTGATAGCAAATACATTAAAGGTCATAAGTGTGCGGAGAAGAAATTATTCTGCATAGATTGTGAAGAGGAAGAAGAGAAGGAGAAAGAAAGGTCAAATGAGGAGGATATACTCCAGGAACAAAGCCTACATAAAGAAAAAATGAATCCAACCATATCTTGTAATACATTGGCTGGAATTACCATTCCTCAAACCATCAAGATAGAAGGACAAATCAAGAAGGAAAAGATAATAGTGTTGATTGATTCAAGAAGTACCCACAATTTTATTCATTGTAAGATAGCAAAAGAATTGAATTGCTTCCTATTTCTAGCCCTAGGGTATCAAGTGATGGTTGCAAATAGAGGAACAATAAATTTCTATGGAAATTACCATAATATCAAGCTATCCATGGGAGAATATGCATTAAATAGCCCAACGCTTTCCATTCCAATGGGAGGTGTTGATGTTGTACTAGGAGTCCAATGGATACAATCCTTAGGTACAATAGCTTTTAATTTTCAAGAACTTTTCATGAAATGTTTTGCAGAAGGAAAGGAGGTTGAATTAAGGGATATTGTAGGGAAATTACGAAAGGTAATCAGCTCTAACGGTATGAAAAAGCTTCTAGAAAAGGATCAAAGAGGTGTAATTGCACAATTATGTTCACTAGATGTTTCCACATCGAAATCATATATTTCTCCAGATCTCCAAAAAATGTTTGACAATCATTCCAAGGTATTTGAGACTCCCAAAGGTCTCCCACTTATTCATGATCATGATCATGCTATTCATATGATTACAGGAAGTGTTCCCCGAAACATCACGCCGTACAGATATCCCTATGCCCAAAAGACTGAAATTGGACATATGGTTGTAGAAATGCTACAGGCTGGTATAATTCAACCTAGTCAAAGTTCTTTCTCTGCTCCAGTAGTATTGGTGCACAAGAAGGATGGATCATGGCGTAGGTGTTCCGATTATAGGGAGCTCAACAAGGTCACTATTAAAGATGAGTTTCCCATTCATGTCATTGATGAATTACTGGATGAATTGCATGGATCAATTTACATCACCAAGTTGGATCTTCATTCAGGATATCATCAAATTAGAATGAAGACTGAAGAAATTCTGAAAACAACATTTAGAACTCATGAGGGTCATTGTGAATTTTTGTTCATGACTTTTGGCCTTACCAATGCACCTTCTACATTTCAAGGTTTGATGAATTCCATTTTCAAACCCCTGCTTAGAAAACTTGTGTTAGTATTTTTTGATGAGATACTAATCGATAGGAAGTCTTGGAAGGATCATGTTGAACATGTTGATAGGGTGCTACAACTATTGGAGGAGAAACAATTATATGCAAAAGGATCCAAATGTTTCTTTGGAGTATAAGAGGTGGAATATCTGGGTCATATTGTATCTCATGAAGGAGTTAAGGTGGACCCTAGCAAAATTAAATCCATTAAGGAATGGAAAATCCCCACATCCATAAAGCATCTGTAAGGATTTCTCGGGTTGACAAGGTATTATCATAAGTTTGCTAAGAATTCTGGGAGAATAGCAGCACCTCTAACAAAATTATTCAAGCAATATGCATTTTCATGGGCTCTGGAAGCAACAAAGGCCTTCGAACATCTTAAAAAGGTAATGTGCCAAGCACTGGTCTTAGCTATATCGGACTTCACAAAAACATTTATTGTGGAATGTGATGCTTGAGGAAATGGAATTGGTGTTGTTTTAATGCAAGATGAAAGACCCATTGCTTTTGCAAGTTGTCCAATCAAGGGAAAGTTTTTACAAAAAGCTATTTATGAGAAGGAAATGTTGGCAATACTATATGCACTTAAGAAATGGTGACCCTACCTAATGGGAAGACACTTCAAGGTAAAAGCAGATCATGATAGCCTTAAATACTTTTTAGAAAAAAGATTATCCTATGATGAGCAACAAAATTGGGTCACAAAGATGTTGGGTTATGACTTTGAAATCGTCTACAAAAAAGGGAAGCAAAATGTGGTGGCAGATGCACTCTCAAGAAAGGATGAGGATGTACAAGCATTGTTGTACATCATTTCTATTTTCCAACAGATTGGATAAATGAAGCAAGGGAGGAATGGAAGAATGATGAAGAAGTTTGGGCACTTATTCTAAAGTCACAACAAGATTCTAGTACATCTGATACATTTAGCTGGTAAAATGATTCATTATGTTACAAAGATCGCTTATACCTCTGTAAGAATTCCCAACTCAAACAAAATATTCTTATGGAATTGCACACTTCTGCCTTAGGAGGGCACTCGGGAATTTTAAAAACATACCACAAGGCTAAGAAGGAAGTTTTTTGGGATGGCCTTAAATGAGATATTCAAAAGTTTGTGGCAGAATGTTTGGTTTGCCAACAAAATAAACTTGAAACAATTAAGATCCTGGGTCTATTACAACCTTCATCCATTCCAAGCCAACGTTGGGAGTAGGTTTGAATGGATTTTATGATAGGTTTACCCAAGTCTGAGGGAAAGAGTGTGATCATGGTGGTAGTTGACAGACTTACCATGTATGCACACTTTTGTGCACTATCACATCCATTTAAAGCCAATACAGTTTCTACTGCATTTATGGAAACAATTCAGAAGGTACATGGAAACCCAAAGATTGTTGTAAGTGAGAGAGATCCCATTTTCATTGGACATTTTTGGATAGAATTATTTTCTTGTCTTGGTACTCAGATAGCTCATAGTTCATCCTATCATCCTCAATCTGATGGGAAAGCTGAGATAGTAAACAAATGTTTGGAAGGATATCTTTGTTGCTTTGTATATGATAAATAGACGTAATGGATCAAATGGTTGCCTTTGGTTGAATGGTGGTATAACACTTCTTTTCATATAGCAACAAAAGTGACCCCATTTATGGAACTTTATGGATATCAACCACCATTCATGACATCATATTTAAGAGAAAATTCTAAGGTTCAAGTAGTGGAACATCACATTGAGCATCAACAACAACTCCTCCAACTCTTAAAGGATAACCTCGTGTTGGCGCAAAATAAAGTGAAACAATAAGAAAATCAACATCACAGTGAAAGAAGTTTTGATGTAGGTGATTGGGTATTCCTATGGCTACAACCATATAAACAAATGTCCCTCAAGAAAGCTAAGAAGGATAACAAATTATCACCAAAGTATTATGGTCTGTACAAGGTGTTGCAAACGATTGGTACTATGGCATACAAATTAGAGCTTCATGGAGCTTCTCGACTACACCTAGATTTCCATGTTTCATGTTTAAATAAGGTTAGAGGTGACAAGATCACAATTCAAACAATATTTCCAGAACTTGACGAGGTAGGAAAAATTATATTCGAACCAGAAGTAGTCACAGAAACAAGAATTCGGTAGCTACGAAATCGATCAATTTTGTAGTATCTCATCAAGTGGAAGAAATTATCCACTGAAGATTCCACATGGGAGGATGAGAATTTTATACCGAAGCATTTAGAACTACTCAAGCGTTGAGAACAACACTTTTTTGAGGGAGAGGTGCATGATAGATCTGATAAATACTAGTGATTATCCCATTACTATTGTAGTTGTATCCCTTATTGATATTGTTGTGCCCATATTGTTATTACTGTTCCCCATCGAATCCGTCTATTGTTATTTTTTTTCCTTTATATTATTATTGTTAGGTCGGATAGGTTATATTGTGATTCATTAGACTCCTATATATAGAAAGGAGGTTTTCTCATTTGAATCATCAAATAATCATTCATTTGTGTAATGTAAAGGAGGTTGCCCCCTCGGAGAGACTGAATTCTAAGGCATTGATCTATCTTTTCTATCTTTTTGTGAGCTCGTTTCATAACATAAAATTCCAGACCCTTCTATAAATGCATGAGAAGGGTATAAATACTATTATAACTAATGTTTAAAAATAGATTATACAAAAATTTGAGGAGGTTTCAAACAACCTTCCTCCTAACTAGTTAACGAATTCTAAAAGTAAAACGTGATTTGATGAGCAGAAGCTATGAGGATGATTTTATATCTACCAGCTTGTCTTTCAAATCACACATATCCATCATCATTTTGACTTGAGGAGGTGCCCCAAAATATTTCCTAACCTGTCCTGCAAAAATTGCATCTTTGAGAGGTGGCATCATCCGATCTACTGAATGATTTGAGTAATCAACGGTAATGATTTGGCTGTGTGGTTTGACAAGGTATTGCCAATACGACTCCCAATCAGTCTTTGCTAACTTTGCAATTGATTCCCTTTGAGTTTATTCTCTTTCCTTCCATTTGTTATGCAAGTTATTTAGATCGAGGAGTTCTTTCGAATTACCTTATTTCACCACATTGGTGGAAAAAAAAGTGTGCTTTACCACCTTTACTATGTTCTTTGACACCTCGGAAACTCTTTCCACTACTAGTTTGGCTTGTCCAATCCTTGCAACCCAATCTATGAAAAGAATGTCCTTGTGTGTCTCCTCAATCTTAGGAGATTAGCTTTCCTTCCCTCGTTTGTTTCTTTCCATTCGCTGAACTATGAGATTCTTGTGTTTAGATTATTAAACTAAGTTCTCTAGTCAATCGCTTTATCTGTTAGTTGGTCACTAGTGATTAGATAAGGAGTGATATGTGACAACGTTTGGCAAAATTGTTCTTATTGTTTTAATAAGAGAGAATTTAGCTCTAGTGCTTCTTTGATGAATTCCTTGACAGTAGGAACATCGTTATATCTTTCCATAGCTTACTGCAAGTCTACCTGTTCACACTTGCCTTTTCATTTTCAAGCTACTGCTCAAGATGTGCAATCTTCTCTTCGTTTTCCTTCAATAGAACAAATATATCAGTAGCTTTTTCCATTGTAGTATTTACATACACTCCTATAAACTATGACAATCTAGTAAAGTTTTCAATCAAGTCAGAAGGAATGTCCTTCCAAAATATGTCCATTGGCTCATTCCCAGGTGAGAGTTCAGGCATTTCTATCCTTCTCCTTTTCCTCTGTCTCCTTACTACAACCTTGTGCAGCGGGTTGTAGAACACATCAAGAGGAGGGATTTTAGTCACTTTCAAGATAATATTCGATGTGGGTAGAGGGGGGATGATTATGGTCTACTGAGACATTGTCGCTTGCTCATTCATTTGTTCGAACTCTATATTTTTTTGAACATTCAGAGGATTTTGATACTACATATTTTCCTGGGTATTCGTTGCCTTGGGAGTGTTTTTCAGTTTCTTATTGAATTTATCCCACGCCTACTCCAAACTGCTGCTTTTGATCTCTGAAGTAATATCTTGAGGCAAGGTGCTAATACTCTACTTTTTGGCTCACTTCCTGCTGGATTCTCTTGTATTCTCGGTGTCTTGGGTCTTCCCTAAATTTAGTCCTTTCCTTGTATCTACCTGAGACTCAATGCGAGAATTAGGTTTCTCGCTCTTGACAGTCACACTGGGCATAGGCTTGTCCTCAATTTTTAAGAAATGTAGTGGGATTATCTCAAACCTTTTGTTTCAAAACTCTTGAAAGCTTTAAAAATCTTAATGGCTTAGATTTTTTCTTGCCCATTCGAATGATTGTTCGAAGGATTGAGATGAATGTAAAAGGTCTTCAAAATCATTAGCCTTATGGTTATAAGGCTTTATCTTTACTGCGGTAGTGATGTTATATTCTATCTTGTCTCGATCAAATTTCTTTTGGGGCAAAGTATGGAGCTTGAGGCTTTCGAGGCTTATTGACTCCTTTATTGCATGGTTAAAATTTGCTAATGAAAACGAACTACGCTTAATAGGAAAAGATGGCCATAGTAACTTCTTGCTTTCTTCCAGAACTCTGGTCAAACTTTCTCCCACTGTCTGGTGGGCTATTTCTCTTGCTAATAATTTATCAGAGACATGTAAAGGGAGGACATGTGGGTCTTCGGTACTGCCAAAATCCCTGATGTATGTGAACCATTCTTCATTAAAATGCTTGCCAACAATAAGAATTTCTGTAGCAGCTTCTTTGGAAAACCTAGGGCTTTCTTATTGAAAATTAACTAATGCAATGGAAAAATAACAACATGGCATATTTTGTAAAAATGGGCTTTATAATGAGATTCCCAAATTCTTTTATGGCTGAGATAGATAGGGTAGGGTTCCTGCAAGGTCCTCCAACCCATAATTAGAAATTTAGTGCAGTAACAGATGGCATCCATAATGTAGGCAGTAAAACAGAATGGAGAAAGGTTCTCTGGAGAGGAGGATCTCTTCTCTCGGTATTCAGTGATGATAGTGGCTAGGTTATCAGATAAGATGGTGGCCCAATTCATAATGTGGGAATTGACACAGGAAACAATCAAAGGAATACATTCTATGGAAAACTCAGCATTATTAGGTAAACCCTATAGTCTACATAACATGGCAATTCGTAGTTGTATGGGTTTTCCAAAGAGGGTATAGGATACATACCCATTTTATCAAATTTGAACTTGTTCTCCAGTACCGTCTAGCCCTAGGATCATCTTGAAAGGTTCTTTGTTCTTCTTTGCGAAGGTGGCCACATATTTTTTATCACATATATCCTGAGTTTCATGTATATGGCATATTTTCTTCAGGTCTTCCACTTTGAGTGACCCCATGAGTTCAATTATTGAGTTCTTGAATTTCCTACCTTCAATAGCGAGGTTTTACACCACCCACATAATCATATGAGTGTATGGGAGAATTTTTTATGTCGCATCTATTCTATGAAGGAAGGAACATGCATCATCCTTGTATTGGAGTCTGGAAGGTTTTTTTGTGTTAACCATATCTTTTGTGACAATAATCTTGGGACGCTCATCCTCAAGCATATTGTATATGACCTCCCAAGTTGTTGCTCCCCCATTAGCACTGTAGACTATATCATAGAATATAGGAGACATTTCATATAGCTCGGACTCCATGATGCTTTTCTTTTTTCTATTTCTACATCACCTTGTGGAATGACATATCCTTTTTAGCTTGCCTAAAATAGACAATATATATCAGTGTAGAAAATATTGGGCAATTAAGGCTGCAAGCTTTGAGAAATGACTTTGAATCATGGGAAGATTTCAAATGAGACACTCAACATTAATTAGCCATAATTTGGAAAATAATTACCTCTCCATGGGCCACTAAATGTTAATTATCCTGTCAAATCATTCGTTATTATATTAAGACACGGTTACTACCCACGCTTGTTTATTTATTCATGCATCACAATTTTTAAAATGATGTTGTATAGCATTACCTCCTTATCATGCGAAATGCAATTGCAACTATCGCAATATCACATTTCACAAATCGTTAATGGGAGACATAGTGGCATATCTTATTTTCTTGTGACTCCTGTGAAATGTGATTGTGAATTCTTAATGCATTTTGATTAGTATGTCATAGTGAGAGTTTTCATTGTATATTGCAATTTCTTTAAGATTTTTATGACCATCACATGAAAAAATGTGATTTGCTATTTGTGATGAGGATCCTAAAATTGGGTTGTTCTAAGAGGTTTCAAGAATTTTTTTTAGAGTTAGGATTTATTTTTCAAAGACTAAAAAAAAATTAAAGAGGGTCCCCATTTATATTTCTAATATTGGCTATTACTATATATAAATGGGGGGAGTTGTTTCATAGTACAATAATTGGTGATTCACTTTAGAGAACTAGTTATCTCTGATTTGTTTTTTGAAATTTCTAGAACTTTCAAAGTAAGAAGACTTATAGGAATAATAATTACATGAGTTATAAAGTAAACAGCATTTCTTTAGAATCATATTTACTGACATAATCTATTTATTCAACTACTTTATGTTTGTAGTGATAAAAATGCAAATTCCTTCATCATTCAATATTAAGATTTAAAGAGATATAGCAGGTGTCTTCTACAGATTAGTTTTTGGTGTTTACTCATTTATCACATATAGGGTCTCTGCTACAACTAGGAATTCATAGCCTCAACAGGGTTATCTTCTAACCAACAATGATTCATTGTCCCATGTGAAGCAATCTTCAAAATTCAAAATTATTTTCACTTGGTTTCAATCTGATGTGGATGTTGGCCCTTTTCTTTTTTTATATAATATTTTCTTTTAAGTTTCTTAAAAAAAATATTGTCTAGGCTTGGTAACCTAATAATGATAATGGCACTCACTAGTTATAATTAAAGTGAACAAGATAGCTCTTGATGAGACCCCTTTTCCTTTGATTGATTAGATCAATTGCTATTACCCTATTTTGGTATGTAATTTTGGTAATATCGGTTTAATTATTTCCCTATGATCATGGTAAACAAGCTCATAATGAGACTTATTGTCTTCTAAGTTTTGCATATTTTAGTATTACACTCTAAAAAAGGAAAATTTTATCGGATGGTGTGAATCATTGGCTCTTTTGAGAATTTTTGGATGATAATGATAGAGTTTGAAGATACTCATCTATAGAAAATCCTTACTAGGTTAAAGATTCTATTCTTGACTGATAACAAAACATCTATACTTTGTAAAGGTAAGAGTTTGTTGATAGAATAAATGCTTCCGCAAAATCGAGTTTTTCGAAGGAAATCAGGTTTACTTTGATACTCAAATTTCCTAATTATTTCCTTTAACTTTCCCTACTTATAGAAGAAAAAAATAAAAATAAAATATTATCAAAGATATTATTTTGAAAAACCAAAAGTAAATACTACTTAACTTTAATTCTCGTAAGAATATTAAAGGCAATATGATACACAATTAGAAGAGGTTATCTTCTAGGAAATTTGTTTTTTTCTTTCAGAATTTTCCCATTAACGGGCAAGGAATCTATTATTCCTCATAATTATTGTAAAAGAAATGTTGGTTGACCAATTTTTTCAATGATTTGGAAAGGGCCAAGCCTTACTCTTTGGAATTTGGTATGTTTACCTTCTTCGTCATGTGCTTTGTCCTATTTCAAAACCATATCACCTACTTCAAAATTTTTATGACTGACAGAGGTTGTATCAAAAGAGTCTTTGACTAATTTTTTATGATGGAAGTGGGTTAGCCTCTTCTCCTTCTTCTTCAAGCTTAAGAATCTGGGATTGTCTTCCTTGGAGAGAATAGGAAGGGTTTTTCTTGATGAATTTCACTACAACGAGAGATGGAATTGCTATGTTTGTGGGGAGAAAAACTTCTTTTCCATAAACTAAAGCAAAAGGAGAAGAATCGATGCAGGTGTTCTATGTAATTAGTTCGTCCAAAGAGAAAAAGTCCATGATCTGTGACAATTCCTATGATTTTGGTCAATAGTCCTTTTGATGATTCTGATGAGGTTTTTGTTTGTCGATTTTTCTAATCCATTACCTTGTGGATAATAGTTGGCTAAATATTCTAATTTAAAACCTTGCCTTAAAGAAAATTACACCATTGTGTTTCTAGAAAAATAGGATGCATTGCTAAACATTAAAGCTGTAGGTAAGCCAAACTTGGTAATTATGTACTAATCAATGAAGTCTGTGATATTTTCCGTATTAGCTATCTTTAGTGGGACAACTTCTTCCAATTTTGTAAAATAATTAGTAGCAGTAAGGATGTGTTTGTGCTACTTGGAAGAGTTAGGAACAATCTCACCAAATATATATACTCCCCATTGTTCGAATTGTTGTTGGATGTTTATTGGTTGCAAAGGGAAGATGGGTCTCTTCTCTCTTCTGATTACAGTTTGACAAGTTTTATGCTTCCTTGCATATTCACATGCATCCTTAAATTGTGTTGGCGAATAATAACCTGCATGCAGGATTTTGTGAGCTGTGGTGTTTCCTCTAAAATGTCTTCCAACTGGTCCATCATGTAATTCCTTCATAACCTTTTCAACTTTAGGTTTTTCTAGGCATATTAACAATACCAAATCATAATTTTTCCTAAACAATACATCATTGATTAATTCATACTAATTTGATTTCAGCATTAAAAGCGCACTATTTTTTATAAATGAGATGCATAGGAGCATATCCATTCTTCTAATAAAATTTTAAATCAACATATTGTGCCTGTGCATCATTGAGGCTTAGCTATGATATTTGCACTTCATTATATTGGTCTTCTTCTATTGATAACTGGGAGGCTCCAGCTAGGATCCTACAAAAACCTTGGGCCCTAATAATTTTAGTTGTCTGGATTTCTACATCGCATTCGTGAAGCACAGTAACCCAATTGGCTCTTTTCTCCCCTACTTCTCTTTGAATCAATAGTTTCCTTGCTGCAGAGTAAGGTATTATTATCTTTGTATGGGTTTTAAGAAGAAAAGTTCTGAAATATTTCAAGGTTTTAAAAATATCAAAAGCTTGTTTCTCAACGGTTGAATAATTTAGCTCTGCACCTTGCAAGTTAGAACTGAAAAAGGAGATGTTTGCCTCAATATTCTGATCATTCAGTTGTGTTAAAACTGTTGCATATGATGTATCAGATGAAAATTTGTATAGTACAACAGGTTGGACAAAGTCAGGAGTTGTTAAGGAAGGACCATTGATAATGGATTTTTTAATCAAATCAAATGACTCTCTTTCATCCTTACCCCACTTGAAGACTGTGTTTTTTCTTATCTAGAACAAATCTTTTTACAAAATTAATTTGTCCTAGGAATGATTGCATGGTATTTTTATTATGTGGGAGAGGAATTTTTTCAATCTCTTGGACTCTATCAGGATCAATGTAAATCCCTTTCTTGGACACTATAAATCTAAGGATTTTTCCTTCTAGTAAAGAAAAATAAGATTTTTTTGCATTTAAAGAAATGCCATATTTCTTGCATCTTTTAAAAATGTGCTTTAGGTATTTTAAATGATTGTTTCTATCCTTAAAATATATTGTGATGTCGTCTAGGTAAATAACAATTGATTTATTAATCATACCTTTAAAACCAATATCCATAACATGTTGAAATGTAACACCCGCATTTATCAGTCGAAAAAGCATCTTTTGATAAGCGTATGTCCCCCACTTGGTCCCAAATGTTGTCTTCAATCTGTCGTATGGATGTATCTTAATTTGATTGTATCCTAAAAATCCATCTAGAAAAGACATTAATTTGGAACCTGCAATTGATTTCAATATTTGTTCCATGGTAGGCAGAGGAAAGTTATCCTTTTGACAAGGTGTATTCAAATTTCTAAAACGAAAAAAAATCCTACTATCACTATTATTTTCCTGACTGGGACCATATTGATATGCACTTTGAGTGTCTAACAAGAGAGATTATTTTGGCTTTGAGAAGCTTGTTCAATTCAGATTTGATTTGACTTTCAAGGTTTGTGTGAATTTTCCTAAGATTCTATTGTACTGGATTTTCATTTGAAGTCATTGGTATTGTATGTTGAATTACAGAGGTATCATAGGTCTTGAGATCTACATAATCTTAGGCAAAGACACCTTTGTATGTTTTTAACAACTTAATGAATGATATCCTTTCTTCAAATGATAAGACAAGACCAAGGTTGACATTTTGAGGTTTTTCAGTTGAACCTAGGTTTAGTACTTCAAGACTTAGAGTGGAACACTAAGTTTTGGAGTCTACCCTTTAAATTGTTGAGAATAATACTGCGAGGGGGGGTGAATCAGTATTATCTAATTCTTTTACCAAAACTTCCTTATTTATACTTTGAATTATTTTTGCATACCAATACCATAAATAATGAGCATGAACAAGAAAAGCAGACAGTCACATCAAAGAACACCAGATATAAGGTGGAAACCCAATGTGGGTGAAAACCACCTGCTGCAATATGTCTCTATCTTCTTTCAAATTAGAAACTCCTTTTACAATGGTCTTGTACTGGTGCAGTCCTTTACCAGTACGCAGGCTGCAACCTGCAGAGAGCTACAACTCTCTCTCGTTTTCCAGTCTCTCCTGGAAGGGAGCTACAACCCCCTACTTCTTTTCTTTCAAGGACCACTTTTCATAAATTTTCAAACTGGATCCATAAATATCAAATGATCATCAAGTACCAGTAAGTCACCAGATAACCAGATCCACAATAACAGAAAACTAAACCCAGAACACCTTCTGTGGCGTCTCCTGCGGCGCCTCCTGCGGCGTCTCCTTCGGCGCCTCCTGCGGCGTCTCCTGCGGCGCCTCCTGCAACGTCTCCTGCGGCGCCTCCTGCAGCGCCTCCTGCGGCGTCTCCTGCGGCGCCTCCTGCGGCGTCTCATGCGGTGCCTCCTGCGACATCTCCTGCGGTGCCTCCGCACTTCCGCAGCTGCAACGCTCGAGAGATCACCCTTCACAGATTCGCTTTCCACTTCACT
>APFE030640278.1:0-43426 GCA_000404065.3 Pinus taeda
CCCCTCTACAGGGTTCGGGGCAGCGCCCCGAGAAAAAAAAAATTGGACCCTATATTAGGTTGGGCGAACCTACCTATAGTTTTCGGTCCATGGTTTTGGACGCGATGGTTTTCGGTCCATGGTATTGGATGCTTCGCATGTATAAATATGTATTGTAACATTGAAAGGAATATAATGAAAAATCAAGCTGGTAGTCTCGGTTTTGAGATCCAGTGGGAAATCTCTGTGTATATGTGTTTTATGGGTTATGCTCTCGCATTTTTTTTTTTTTCTTGTGATTTAGAATTCGTATGCAGGTAATTTCTGTATGGGGTTAAAACCTACAAAATGCAAACTCATCAGTATGGGACTCCTGCTATGAAATGCAAAAGAGCAGATATTGATCACTGATGGCAATGTGAAATGCTGACACTAACATTGGCTCCAATGGGGATGGTAGCTCCTTCGAGGTGCCAAGAACACTGTAGACCTAGTAGCTTTATCCATTGGGAAATGGGGTCAAAACACTCAATATAAACTACATGACTGAACACTGATGACTCAAAGACACAAACTGACTTTTACTCCACTAAAAATTGACTCGATACTAAAACACAACTAACAAATTGGAAAATATGCTCAAAATGGAGTTTATTCAATAAAACCTACCCTAACTATTCCATTCATCACCTGATCAAGTGAAATGAAATAGCCAATGAAACCAAGTAAGCATTATGGATGTTGTTTGAATTCTCCCCAAGTGCTTGTTTACAAGTAAGAAGAGAGAACTACTGAAATGCAACTCCCATGAAAACTTGTAAACAGATTCGTTGAATAATATGGATTCTCTATCCGACTCCAAAAATACTGCATAAGGATCTTGAAATTCATGTGCATTGGGACTTAGCTCATCCAATGGATTACTTTTCTTCTCCTCATACCATGAACGCAAACTTTCATCTGAGATTTGTGATGAGACTCTTGCTGAAAATGACAAAGAAACTAGTTGCTGGATCAAGTTTGTGTCAATACTTTTTTCAATCTCAAAGTTAGCTAATGGAGAAGGACTTTGACTACAGACAACATCCAACACATCAGTTATTGGATCATGAAAAACTTGAGAAGACTGTTGCAACCCATTTTCTATTGGTTCCAATGAGATTGCATGATTTTCTACAGGCTTCTCATTTAAAGATACGCTATGAAAAATTCCCTTCAAAAACTGAAATGACTCAAAACATAATGGCACTGAATCATCTTGCATCATTTGATCATATGTTCCAACTTCCAAGTATTCATCTGCAACCTGACATTCAATGGCATTCGGGGGTTATAAATCTCGATATGAGAAGTCTTGAACAAGGATTTTATTGCCCTCTAGGTGGTCAAGATAAAAACTTATCAACGGTTGATTTTTGGTTGCACGAAAGTTGTCCCTTATGAACTGAAATGAAGTAAAACAAAAAGGCAAAGATCCTTCACTTACTTCAAAATTTGCTACACTTTCCTCCTTACTTCCATAGCTGATATGCAATGGCTGATCACTGTATTCGAGTTGCTGAGAGTGAACTTCCTCCTTCCACAAACCAACTGTTGATTTGTCTGCAAGATTAGCTTCTATTTTGAGAACATAATCATCATCATACTAATCAAACTTGGGGAAATCATCAGTATAAAAGACATCATCAAGCATACATGTCAGATCAACAAATATGTTTTCTCCAAGATGATCTATAAAACAATAATTATCATATCTATGACAACTAGGACAAGAAAGGAAATGTTTTGGATCATCCACTTGTTCTTCTTCAATTAGCGAGTCGTGGTCTTGAACATCATACTCATTCCTTGTGGTGATATTTTCAACATCTCTTCGATTGCACTTACCAAAATGTCGAGCTTTACCTCTAAAGATGTCGATTCTTCTAGATATATGTTCTTCCTCTCTTCTTCCTTCAACTTTGCCCTTCTGATCAACAAATTATCCTCTACATCTACTGCACTATTTTGCATCTCTTCAAGTGTTGCAAGGTTCCTTTCTCTCAACTAAAACTCCATTTCCAGATCAAAGGCTTCCGAGTAGTGTAAGAGAGCAGATCCAGGAGGAGGTCTTATATTAGCAGGCATCAAAAAATAGACTTGGTTAAATCTGGCAGAAAATTGTTGTACTGTCTTCCTTGGTAGTCTTTTCAGCTGGTTATACTCTTCTTGAATCAAGAAAGGGATCTGTCTGACCACCCATTTGTCGAGGAAAAATTTGACGAATTGCTGGAAATCTGAGATGCTCGCATCAAGCAGGGTTTTGAACCAACTCTTGACTTTTCCTTGCAAAGAAAGAGAAAAAAGCCTAATATTGACATCCTCTTCATCAACTTCAAAAAGGTAAAAAAAAGTCTCAAAATTCAGAACATGTCTCTCAGCAGTGATGTTGTCACATTCACCATCAAATCTTGGTAGATATAGGTAATGATTTTTAGGGAAAGAATGGGATATAGGAGGTAAAATCATAGGCTTGTATCAGTTTGAAGACAGGCATCATAAGATTCAGAAGAAGGGTTTTGATCAAGATCAAAGGCATGCTAATATTTTGTATTCACAATCTTCAAAGGGAAAGAATCAAATGCAGATCTAGGATCTTTTCTCAAATACAATATACTTTGTGAAGCCTTCTTGAAATTCATGGGAAAAGAGAAGAAATAATTTATAACAAAGAACATAATGTCTTGGATGAAATTCCAACTTGAATACCTGATCTTTCCATATTGTCCTTTCATGTTTTTGTTGGTCGGGTTCATCCTCCAGTGGAGTCCTTGGATCTGATCCCGAAATTGATTTAGAGTCACCAAGTGAATGATTTTAGCCTTCCGGTGTCTGATCATTGTCCACCATTAACAATCAGATCTAAACTTGATACATTTTATAGAGGAACATAAACCTACGCTCCCCAGTATGGTCGCCACTATGTTATCACCTAGATTGACCTCAGGCTGAAGGGAGGCAATTCTAGGGTAACCACAAACCACGCTTAACCTAGTAGCTAGCTCTATTAGGTCGGGAGAGGGCTCTCTCCTTATGGATCTCAGTCAAGATGACTGGATCAGGAACAAGATTTTATGCTAGGTATAGTAGCTCAAGAGTTTTTATTTAAGTTTTTGGTGTTTTTTCCAGATTAGGAGGAGCTGGGTAATTTGGGTTTGGGAAACTAAGTCAAAATTGCAGGGGATTCTATGGGGCAAGGTAGGTATGAGCTTCAACACCTTAGGCTTGATGGGGTGAAATGCTATACTGGTGAGGAGCTAAGAAGGGAATGAGCAGGTCATGAATCCTTCCTAAACAGTAGAAAAGACATGAAATACTGGTGTTTTCCTAAGGCAGAGCATTAAAACCTAATGTATTCCACCTATCTAACTTCAAAACAACCAATTAGAAGAAATTATATGAAATAGGCATACATAAATAACATGATAACATAATAACAGAGGAAGAAACACATGTTAAAGGCCATACCATATAGATCCCATAAAAATAGCTGCAACTTTATTAGTTTCCTACCAAGACTGCTATAAAGTGATATGTGTTCAGTACATGAGCATCCAACTCAATCCAACCTTGCCAAATGACCAAGAAAACACATAATATAGACATCTAATATACTCATCCTAACCTTCAAGGGTCAAATCCATGAGAAGAGGGGCTGTTTCAACCATTTCCCAACAAAGAACTAGAATATAGGCAGTCAAACAACTTGCCTCTAAAAGAGCATAAACTAATTCATTTGCCTCAAACCCACCTATAACTAATGAATCTACACTCTAACACTATTTTACCATTAAATTTACATGCCATGTCATCAATTACATTAGTGAAATCATCCATGAGCAGAGATAAATCAAATTCACAGTCAAAATAGGCAAATTTTAGTTCCCTGAGCAAAATAGCCATAAGCGCAGCACCACTGGTCCTAAGCGCAGTGCCGCTTTCCACCTAATTTTGGAGGCCATATCCTTAGCCAAATTGAGTCCATGATATTTCATTGGAAAGGTATTCAAGTATAGTTTCTGGAACACCTAGAATTTTTAATTTGGAGGTCATTTGTCCCCACAAAACTTGAATCTCCCAAGACTGCTTATGTGTGTCCAAAAAGAGGTAGAAAGTTCCTTTTTTGGTAGTTTTTGGACCTTTTGGTGAACCAAATCTGCTCCAAAACTTCTGAAAATTTCCAGGGTGCATGTCCTCATCATTCTAAATCCAAAAATTTCAAATTTCTCTCCAATGGATGCCCCGGGATAAAGCGCAACGCTGGTGGCACTACGCTTCTAAACAAATTTTCCATGTTGTGAATTTCAAAATTTCAAAAATACAAAAACTTCTCAAAATATGCCCAAATTTGGCATGTAGCACAACCATCAAGTGCTTTGGTTGGCCAAATAGGCTTCACTACATTTTGAGTCTATCTTTCTCTTTCTTGCTCTCCAAAGATTTCCTTAGCCTAGCCTTTAATTTTCTAATCCTCATGTTACAAATTTTGTTGCAAGTCATGTAATGGTATAATGCCATGTGTTAGAGCATTTTCTTATCCCTGTTGGCCTTCTCAATGAGTTCTTCAAGATGAATTTTGACTCTCTCAAGCCAAGTTTCCCTATCATTTTCAATTTCCTGCTCAATAAGAGTCAATGTGACATGAGCCTCTTTAACAATTTGCCTATTTGCTTTGATCATTTCCAGCTCCATGAGGACTTGTTTGTCACTCAACTGTTTGTTTTCCTGTTCCAAGTATCTGATGATGAACTTGGCTCTCTCTAAGTTGTCTACCAAAGCCTGTATTTGAGCTTTCTTTTCTTATATGATAATGTATTTGGTGGTTTTTTCATCCTGAGCCTCCAAATCAATGATGTTAACTCCATGATGAGTATAGCACTGTTGCAGCTCCTCATGCTCAATCAAGTCAAAATCTCTTTCCTCCTCATCACCAAGGTTCTCTTCCTGAACTTTTTCCTTGCCTTTGCTCAGTTGTTCAACCTGTACCTGTTTTTTCGATGTAGAAGGCAAAGCCCCTTCCACACCTTGTGGAGATAACATTTTCCTGTGGACTGATGAAGAAGGCAAGGTCCCTTCCACATCCCATGGAGTAAACACTTGCCTGGCAGCTGCAAAAAGTCTCCTTGTGCCTCTCTAATATGTCAAGTACACTGGCACATCAACATTTTTGGTTTCCTTGAC
The DNA here is from genome assembly GCA_000404065.3 of Pinus taeda. Classification (NCBI taxonomy): domain Eukaryota; kingdom Viridiplantae; phylum Streptophyta; class Pinopsida; order Pinales; family Pinaceae; genus Pinus; species Pinus taeda. The sequence goes on from APFE030640278.1 coordinate 5,200, forward strand.
CTCTTCCCTTGTTTCCCCATGGCTAGAAGGCCCACCTTTTTCTTGATGCACTGGTGAAGGGATCTATGGACCTCTGAACATCTCATGAGCAATGAAAGTCTCCCAAGGAATGTTAAGAAGACTGAGATGGTGAAGAACAATGATTTTGATCAAAGAGTAATGATAGATGCTTTTCAACTGCTGAGGGTATGGCTTCTTCTGCACAAGGTAAGTTATTTTGTCAATGTTTCTAAGCAAGAAATATGGGAGATTCACCATCTTTAGCCTGGTGAAGTGTATGAGGAGTCTGATATGGTAAGCATACAACCAGGAGGATCTTCCTTCACAAGTGAAATCTTTGATGATAATCCTCATCAAAGGAACATACTTGTTCTCCAAAAATTTGAAGGGGAAAAGCCTCTTCACCTAGTTTCTATATTGAGGCTTGATGTAAGGCTCATAGTAATGCTCATCAAGGTCCTAAGCCTTGTACCATTTCTCACCAACATTAGGAATTCTAGTGGCCTTTGAAATGACAGCTAGTGATATTGTGAAGGTTACTTCGACAAGTTTCATCTCATAGGTATTAAAATGAGTCACAAAAAGTCTGACCAACTCATGATGAAACTGAGCTTTTTCCACTAGTTCACAGAATTCAAAACACCCATGGCGTCTGAAACAAGAGACTACAAATGGGTAAGCTTGCAATTCTCTTAAACTGGTGGGCTCTTCTCTTATGATTTTTCCTCCTTTGTGAGGCTTTCTCTGCCTATGTCTCTCTATAGAACTATCACTGGCTGTCTCTCCATCATACTCAAAATCACTTCCTATGTCCATGTTTTAGTTAACTCTCTTAGTTTGCACAGTTTTGAAAATGTATGGGATGAATGGTATGTGCAATGGCTTGGAGGAATAGGTGTGAGTGAAGCTATGGGAAAAACATAAGAAGGACGGGGTTTAGGGAGTGATAAATGAGTGGTAGAATGTGATAACAGTGGTGGGGATAAGGGTTTAGTTATGACGTGAGTGGTGGGAAAAACCAAAGAACTAGGGTTTTATAGTGAAAGTTAGGGTTTTATATAGAGAGTGGAAACTTATGAAAATATTTACATATGCAAACTAGATTGCAAGGAGAGGAATAATACTTACTTGGAAAATGCAGAATTGGAGGAGATTTGACATAAACTTGAAGTTTGGGAGTGTTTTTTTGTTGGCTGGCCTAAGCACAATGCCACTACCCAGGAGTGCAGCGGCACCCTCTAAGCGCAACGCTCGTTATATTTTGAACTAAGCAAATGACCCCTAAGTGTAGCACTTGGCTCTAAGCGCAGTGCCCTTCTCCCTAAGCACATCACCTGGCTAAAAACTCAAGAAGCGCAACGTTTTTCTCCCTCAGTGCAGCGCCCGCCTTCCTTGCTCATAAACACATGCTCATTTGATGTTTTTCTCTCCTTTGGCTTATTTGATTTGAAAAATGATACAATGGCATGAAAATAGATGATAATGAGTTTATATATGAACTTCATTTCAATTTTTGCTTTTTAAAAACCCACTTTTGTAATGTCTCTTTGTCCTTTTTTAATACTCTGTTTTTCATGCTTGTTTTCTTTTGTTTCTTGCAGGTGCATTGGTTCTCAACATGACTTGATTTTTGCAATGGAAGGTGCTTGGAAATATCACAAGATTCTTAGGAGCAGTTGGGAACCAATATTACATATGAAAAGATAAAATTTTATCATAAATGAAGATTAAAACAAGATACTTTGTTTTCACCTCAAAACCAATTTTGAGGTGAGAACCACATTCGGGTTTCAAAATGATAAATTATGGCTTTATCAATCATTATTGGCCTCCTCATGTCCTTTCTTATCATTATTGACATGTAATTATTGGATTTGACCATGGTGGGACCCTAAAACCTAATGAGACCAAACCCTAAGACCTAATGAAATGAATTACAGAGTGAACATGGAGCATGACTAAAATGTATGGAAGACGTTCAATAAGTACAGATCATGAGGGAAAATTTTGAAGAAAACCCTACCATCATTGAATCCATGACCTAATGGAATGCAAACTCATTAGTATGGGACTCCTACTAGGAAATGCAAAAGAGCAGATTTTGATCACTGATGGCAGTGTGAAATAGTGACACTAACAGAGGTATTTTTTGCCAATGCATTAGATGTATAGAGAGCTTCACTAGTTACATCAATGGGAGGAGTATTAGGAACTTGGAAACCATTCTCAACAATTTCCCACACGTCAATACCCAAGGACATGATGTAGGTTTCCATTCTAATTTTCCAGAAAGCATAGTTTTCTCCATCAAACTGAAGAGGCTTTCTTGAAGATATTAGATTGGCCATCTTCCCTATGATCAACCTTCTAGTGATCAACTCTTCCAGAAGCACTTCTATAATACTAATTGTTAGAGTAATGATCACACTAAGAGGGGGGGTGAATAATTGTAGTAGCTAATTATATTAAACTACACAATTTTACAATTTGATCATAACTGAAAACATGATAGGGAATCAATAGACATCATCATCACATCAACACATGAAAAAACCAAATGTATGTGGAAACCCTTTCGGGGGAAAACAACAAATATTTTTATTTTCTTCAATCTTTAATTACATAATTTTGCAGGCACGAACACCTAAAATATATTTGCAAGCACCAACCTACTAGAGCAACTAACCTTTGAAATAGATTTATATGCACCAACTTGTTGTAGGCTAAAACCTAATTGAGTCACCAACCTCGAAAATATGAAAGAATTGACTTGCAGTAGGATCCAACCTAATTGAGGCACCAACCTTAATGGAAGCACCCACCTCTTTCTTCAAACTATTGTGGACCACTTTTCACAATCTCTCGAATTAGATCCACATGCTCAATACGATAAACACCTCTTTCAAATTTGATCACATCAATGCAACTTCAACCTATTCTTTAGACACCATTCTTCATTTCTTGTATCAATACTAAATGCAATAGCCTTGGTTAAAATTTTAGGTAATAAAGTTAATAAAGGAAAAATAATAACCAAGGTCATGGGACATGTATTCCAATCTGAGCGTTGGGAAAAGTGTCCTAGTGTGGGTGTTCGTTTGGTTTATTATGGGTAAGAAAATTGGCAAAGGAAAAGGAAAAGACTTTGGAAATCCATGAGGCATTAATTGATTTTTGTTTATGAAAATAATGGAAATTAGGAGAAAAGGAAGGTGAAAGGTCACATGTTGCATGTGAGGAGGAAAATGAAGGAAGATAATGGAAAATTGAAGAAAATAGAGGCTTCTTTAATAAAAAGGCTTATGAGGATCAATTGGAACCTTTTCGTTAGCTCAGTTTTGGAGCTCTCTCTATTCTCTCTCTCTCTCACTCTTGGACACTTAGAGCATTCTTGGAGCACTCTAGCATTGGATCAAGGAAAGTGAAGGAAGCAATAAAAGGAAAAGGGAAGCAAATATCAAGGAAGGAAGAGCAGGATCAAGCAACTACAATGAGATTATTTGTAGGTATCGATTTTCATGTGTGATTTCCTTTCTAGATTTGGCATGCATGGTACATATGTGAGTATTTGGTTCTCTTGTTGTCTTTGGAATGGGTTTTATTAAGTGTGACAATTATTTTCAGCCTTGCCTTGTCATTTCTAGAATCATAGCCATGGTGTGATGGGTTATCTTTTATTTGGTTAAGATGGATTGTCAGATGGTTTCAAAACTGAGTGAGGTGGTATCTAAAGAAAAACACAAAGCCTAGGAATCCCTAAACCAGAGAATGTGGGATTGAATTAAAGCCATATTTTGTGTGCGTCAGTGGGTCTAGGAATCCTCGACGAGTGAATGGCGGGATATACAGTAAATCCTAGAGGTGTGTGCCCTCGATCAGGCCTATGAATCCTCGACCAGTGAATGGAAGGATATACGACAAAGCCTAGAGGTGTGTGCCCTTAATCAAGCCTAGGAATCATCGACTAGTGAATGGCGAGATATATGGAAAATCCTAAAGACTAGGAGGAAGGAAAATACCTCACGTTGTAGGTGGAGAAATCTAGAGGCATCCATGCTTATTAAGGGAATAGTGATCCAATGAGGATTCTAGTAAAACCTAGTTCTATTGACGAGGGTTGAGGTGGTTTGGCCTTGGGAAGTCATGTTTAGTTTTGTTGTGAGTCCCACATTCATTCTTGGAATATGGCACAGTGGTGATTGGCTGGAAGAATTATTTGGTTTAGCCCAATTTATGGTTAGGTGTTTTGTGGGAGTCCCAAACTTCGCTGGCTTGTGCATTCATTAATAAGAGTTCCTTCTCCTTGGTATTTCATGTGTAAATGTACTGGTTCATATGTGATTCTTATGGCTATTATATCCTTGTTGTTTTTGTTGGTTAGGAGTATTTTTTATGAAAACTTGATGTATGGATCTCATCATGTTTGATTAGAAGATGAATGTACAATGAATATATGACCTAATAGATGATAATACAACTACTATGATAAGGCATCAATGCTTCTTTACTAATTTCAGATAAATATGATACCCTTATGCTTAGATATGTTGTTATTACATGTAGATTACATATTTGTGACATGTTTGACGAAATTTATGCCATGGCTAGTGGGGGTTAGATCAAGTACTTGTACCAATGATTGCATTAGTAGACTTATTCCGTTGTTATTTATCATTGTTGGAAGTCTCATGAAGTTATGGGCAGTGGCCTGAGTCATGGCCCTGAAAAAGTGGCACAATATCTGGGGTCGCTAGCATGCCTTAATATGGGAGCAACTGGAAGGCCTCAGTCATGTGCACGTTTTTTCATGGAAGTGGTTGAGGATCTAGACCAATGAAATATCAAGTTGTCTCAGGGGTTGGTTATGTGGAAGGGTTGGTTGGCTCCTAAAGGTTCTGTAACATGTGTGGAAGGTCAAAATGGTTTTTTCTTGTTGGTTCCACTTCTTTAACTGTACATGGGGAGTTGAATCACATAATAGTAGCCCCTCGTCACATGTTTACCCCTATCAGACATATTAAATTAGGTAAATGTGGGAGAAGGTTGTTATAGAGTGGTATCAAAGCATAGTTCACCCCTTGGATTGGGTGGGCAGTGTGTGTTGGACATGCATACATATCAGTTTCATATGTGTTTTTCATGCTTGTGGTCTATGTGGTTGTTGTGTATGCATGATGTTGGTCATGGTTTCATTTGTGTTGCCATGTGAAGGTTGATGGTGTTGTTGTTGGATGTGTTTTTTGTGAGCGTATGACAGTCATGCATTGGTTATGCATGTCAGTGCTTATATGTTTCTATTCATACACTGACATGGTTATAGTTTTCGTGCATGAGATCATGGTATGTGGTTGTATGGTCATGCATGGTAACTAGATGATGGTTGAAATGATTTTTATGTATTGATATGATTATGATTATATATGTATTGTGCTAATTTGGTTGATCTTGCAAACAAGATATCCTCCCCTGAACCATATTGGGGTATGTTGATTGTGTTATGTTTTGGTTTAAGCTGACATGGTATACTTGCATGAAGAAGATAAAATATGACTAGCAAGATGGTAGACTACAATTCATAAGACTCTCCCTATGGATTAGATGAATAGAGTGGTGTTGGGAACAAATCTGACTTAGCAGACCCATTAAGCAGTTTGAAGGTAGAAATAAGAAGTTTCAAAGTAGATAATGACATAATCATTTAGGCACAAGATAAACAAGCAGAAATCAATGCAATAATCCTTCAGAGCTTATCAAAATTGCAGAGACACGGACCGCTTGGATCAGCCATGGGAAGGACGACAGGACTAATGGGGCATATGGCAGTAGATTGCACAGTGGGCACATGTCTGCTAGGGATGACACAATCCTAGATGGTAGGATCTTGGATACTCCAAATAGGAGAGATGATGGACACAGGTTCTATTATAATTCTTGTTCTGATAGGCACTATGATCATCATCGTTATCATCCTTATAGGAGGAGTGACATGGGATATTTTCTAGATGATTTCAAGAAAGTGAATCCACCTACCTTTGATGTAGATTTGAAGAAGCTGAAGGATGCAAAATCATGGCTGCTTGGGATGAAGAAATTCTTTGAGTTGCATGATTACACTAAGAATATGAAGGTTGGAATAGCTATCTTCAGCCTCAAAAGGAAAGAAGACATCTGGTGAGAAGATGTGAAGCAGGTTAGAGACATCAGGACAAAAGAATTGAGTTGGCATGAATTCAAGGGATTTTTTAGGAAGAAGTACTTGTCAGAGAAGTACTACGACAACAAAGCCAAGGAATTGTATGAGCTAAAGATGGGATCAATGACAGATGAGGAGTACACGACTAAGTTCTTGGAGTTATTCAGGTATGTACTATATCTTAAGGATGAGAAGGCCAAAGTTCATAGATTTGTAATTGGATTATGATTAGAATTTAGAGATTGGATTGAGTATGATGAGCCTTGGTCTCTTGAGGAAATTCTTGGTAAATTGAAGCATTGTTAAGAGTAGTCAAAGCGCAAGACAAAATCTCAGCAAGATTGGAATGGGAAAGACAAAGCTAAAGGTAAATGGAAGAAGAAAATAATAAGGCCTAAGGATGCAAGTGAGAAAGAAAATGTTGCACCTTACAAGAAGTTTAATGAGTCACAACATCGAGGGAAACAAAATAAAGGTGATGGTATAGGATGGTTGCAGTGTTGGACATGTTGTAAGGAGCATCTTTAGAGGGATTGTCCACAGAATCAAGGTGGTAGGTTGTAGATTTACAATGCATAGGAAGCACAAACAGTTGGGGATGTTGGGTAGAGAATGCCATGGATTTATGCAGCATTGGCTAATAAGCAGGCATATCACCAGGAAATTATTATCGAGATGGATGGTAAGCTTTGTAATCAAGCTATTTCTATTTTTATTGAGCCTAGATCTAATTAGAGTTATGTTAGTCCTGAACTGGTGGATAAGTGTGGTTTGAAGAAATAAGTGCATGAAAATTCCTTGTTAGTGTAGTTGCCTACAAGTACAAATAAGAGAGTGTATCACTAGGTAAGAGCTTGTGCATTTGAGTTGAATGGTATTCCCACCTTAGCACATTTGAATGTATTTCTTTTGGAATCATATAGTATCATTTGGGTATGGAATGGTTGAATATTTAAATGACCAAAGTGGATTGTTATTACAAGTCCATTGAGTGCTTCAACGACAATGGAGAACACAGGATCTTCTAGGGTAAGAAGAGGCGAACATAAGTTAGAATTGTGACAGCTATGCAGGCAAAGTGCAATCGCAGAAAAGGGTGTGTGTTATTTGTAGTGCATATTTCTAGTGATAAAGGTAAGGATTTTGAGGACGCAGTGGTCTTGATAAGGTAATCGATATTGCCACGGTTTCAGGATGTATTTCCCGCAGATATTTCAGAGTTTTCGTCTAACACAGAAGTGGAATTTTCCATTGATTTAATACCAGGGGAAACACCAGCATTAAAGGAACCATACAAAATCGAAGTCACTTAGTAGTAGTGTTGAGATTACTGAGAGAGAAACAATTGTATGCTAAGCTTAGTAAATACAGTTTCTTTCAGACATAGGTACATTACTTAGGATATGTTATGTCCAAGGAAGGCATAGAAATGGATCTAAAGAAGATAAGGGCTATCATGGATTGGGTAGCTCCTAGAAATGTGGATGAGTTAATATCATTTAAGGGGTTACCAGGTTATTATACGAGGTTAATTAGGAACTTCTCTTGCATTTCATATCCTATTATGTCATAGTAGAGGTAATGATCCAAGATCTTTTACTTATAGATGCATCAGAATTACATGAAACAAAGCTTATTAACCATGGAACTTAAAAGGACATAAAATGATGTGGAAATAACAAGATAAAATGAAACCATGACACAATGATTTGATTATAGAGTTTGTCCAATTTGGACTAAGACTCTGGGCCGTGCTCAATAGTGGGGATGCCTTCTTTCATTAAGTGGCATAAAAAAAGAGATAAAAGTACAAGCAACATTCTTTACAATCCTTATACCTCCAAGTTGGAATATGGATGAAGAATGGAGAGCCCAGCTTCAGAATCACATAGTACCACTAAAATCCTGGTGAAAAATCATGCAAAAATGCTTATCCGAAGACCCAATTCTGATAATCGGGCCTTCTACACCTTCTTGGAACCTCCCTGCTGCTCAAGGCGAGGTCCTGGCTTGCTACCAAGTCAAGGTCTGTTGTGCTCAATAGCTTCTGAACTAATATTCCAATCCTCTATGCATTTCCCTGACATGGACAAATGTTTATATATTCTAGTGGTAAAATCCCTCAATACCCGAGCAGCTCCAAACAAACGAAAAAGTTAGTAGGCGAGTTTGATTTAATAATACAAAGAATCTTGGCCCTAAATAATACACGGAAACTACACTTTCAAATATGGAAAAACTCTTTGACTACGCATTTAACCCGATGACCCTTTACTATTGGCATTCCCCCATATCGTTGTTTCCAATCGATGGGTAGACCCAAAGACCATAAAACAATCGCCCCGCGATAATCGTGGACCCGATGAACTTATTAACCGTAATATATAATATATCGGGTCCGGAGGTCCATATTGAAAATCACAATCGGTGGAAAACCAAGTTTGATACAACATGCGACTGCATCCCCTTACAAAATGTGATTTCGATATCACAAATCACAACATGATTTTGCGATTGCGATCACATCACAACTTGGCTTTCTCTGGGCGCCGATTCTTTAACCCTTGCAAAATGCGATAGTGATTTGATCGCATCGCAAAAATGGTCAATTTTCCTTAAGTCGTGACCTCTTTCTTCTGTGATCTGCAATATGTGGGACCAATGGAAACTTGCCACTTGGTGCTTCCCCATTCACTGAGAGTGTCTGCCACAACATCTCCTCCTGCCACCTGTACAAGTCAAACATAAACATTGACTTGCTCTATATTCTTCATACGAACTCAGATTTGAGTGTTGTTCACACCGTTGGAATCATGATGAAGAACACTTCGATCCGATGCTAATTTTATCCAAATTGTGCTACTCTAAGTTTTGAGCCTTTTACCATGCCACTGGTACTTTTTGAAGATCCGCCTAGATCAATCCTCGCCACTAAGAGCCTTTAGACCGCCAAAATCCCTTTCAATCAATTGGCAAGTGAGGAAATTTCTCCCTCACTTTTTCTTTCTCCATCCATCGAGCTTTACTCGGATGCATTCCTTTGAAGCGAACACAAATGTATTCCACATCTCCCCGTCGTGAAGTTCTGGTTTTCCTATCGAGTATGATGTCTTCGGGAAACTTTTCTAGATACTCTGGTGAAAAATCATCCACTATAGGAATCTGTGCAACCTCTTTGGTATCCATAATCAATGGAGGTTCATAAAGCTTCAGGTTTTCAACATTTACCATTGAGTACATTTGCATATAAGCGGGTAAGTCAAGACGAAAATCATTGTCTCAAATGTTTGCCAATATGGTGAAGGGACCATATTGAATATGTCTCAATTTCTTCCCTTCTCCCTTCATTCTATCCTTGCTGATGTGGAGCCATACCTTGTCCCCAACTTGAAACTGATGGTCAACTCGGTGCTTATCATGTCTAGCTTTATACCAAGCTTCACTTTTCTCCAACTGCTCCTGTACTTCCTAATGAATAACTTGTATCCATTGAATAAACTTTTGTGCTTTTTCCCTGTCATCTCTTCCATTTCCATCCTCATCTTTCCCAAAGACCATGTCTAAGGGATCCCTTGGCAGGTAACCAAAACATGTCTCGAACAGTGAGCTTTGTGTGGATGAATGTGTTGCTCGATTGTATGCATGTTGCACATAAGGAAGTTGTTCATCCCACAACTTGGGATGTTTTCCACAATAGCTTCGTAACAAGTGTACCAAAATGTGGTTGACGATCTCTATCTGCCCATCAGTCTGTGGATGAAATGTCATACTTCTTTCCATCTTAGTGTCCATCATTCTCCACAAGCTGGTCCAAAACTCTCCAAGAAAGAGAGAGTCTCGATTTGACACAATAGATGTCGGCAACCCAAAATGGACCCAAACATGATGAAAGAAAAGATAAATAGTCTTCTCAGTAGTGAACTTCTTTTTACAAGGCATTAAAATACACATTTTACTAAAACAATCCACGACGACATACAAATATTTGTGACCTTTCCTAGACATAGGCAAACCACCTACAAAATCCATGGACACACTTTCCCATGGTCGACTTGGAATAGGGAGTGATGTGTAGAGCCTAAGTTTTCTATTAGAGGACTTTGAAATAGAACACAACACACAACCCTCTACAAAGCGAGTCACAATGTTTTTTATATGAGGCCAAAAACAAAAACTCTATAAATGACATAATCAAATTTCAACCGCAAAATGACCAGACACAAGAGAGGTATGATCCTCTTGGATTACATGTACCCTTTCATCAATGGGTATGCACAGTTTTCCAAGGTGGTACAATAGTTCTTCCTGCAAATAATAATTGTCCACCTGTGACCCATGAGTCAATTTTGCATAAATCTCTTTAAAATTATTATCGTTAGCATATTGTTCAACATAATCTTCTAATGACAAAGATGCATTTTGAAAAACTACAGATGTTGGCACCCTTCTTCTAACGATAAAATTATTATCGTTAGCATATCTGCTACTTTATTGTTGGAGCCCTTCTTCTATTTTATTACTAGATGAAACTACTAGAGGAATCCCATCCATCTGAAATGATGAGCTTGTTGAATCTTGGTCTGTGACTGGAGGTACTACAAGTGCTGATGATACATATGGATGATGATCTCCTTGCCAATCAGGTAGTGTTTCCACTTCTTTACACTCTGAACCAAGGCGTACAACTCCCTGTCGTATGTGGTATAATTCACAACAGCCCAGGAGAAAGTCTCTAAATAGTAACATACATGCTTCCTTTGCTGCATCAATACAATTCCCATGGCATATCCGCTGCATCTATTTCAATCTCAAAAGGCTACAAAAGGTCTAGTAAGGCTAGCACTAGTGTTGTTTTAATCTTCTCTTTCAGCCTGTCGAAGGATTTCTTCTACTTTCCTCCCCAATGAAAGGTCTTCTTCACACTGGTCAATGCGTGTAAGGGAGATGCGATAACAAATAAGTTTGCAATGAACCTTCTCCAATATTGTACTGCGCCCAAACAGCTTCAGACCTCTATAAAATTTGTGGGCTTAGGCCATTTCATAATCACATCTACTTTAGAGGGATCCATCCACTTTTTCCCATTACCGACAATGTGGCCTAAATAAACCAGAGAGGTTTTCCCAAACTCACACTTTGACAGCTTTACATACAGTTTTTCATTTTTCATAACATCAAGAACTTTCTTCACATGACATACATGTTCATCCCATGTCCTACTATACACAAGAATATCGTACAGATATACAAGCACAAAATTATCGAGAAAATGCCTAAACATATCATTCATTACCCTCATAAACGTGGCCAGAGCATTACACAGTCCAAATGGCATCACCATCCATTCAAACAACCCCTATTTGATTTTGAATGCAATCTTCCAATTGTCTTGTTCTGCAACTTTAACCTGGTGATATCCACTATGCAAATCTAGTTTTCTAAAATAAACAACATTTTTTAACTAATCTATTAATTCATCAATGTGAGGGAGAGGGTATCGATTCTTCACTGTAATTTTGTTTAGCACCCTTTAGTCTATGCATATTCTCCATGTGTCGTCTTTCTTTGGCACCAACACGATCAATGAGCCGCACAGAGAAGAACTTGGTTTGATGACCCCTTGATTTAGCAACTCCTACTCCTATTTATTGATCTCCTCCATCTCAATAGAAGCCATCATGTACATGCCAATATTCGGTAAAGGAGCATCCTATTGTAAATGGATCTCATGTTGGATTTCCTGTTTTGGGGGAAATCCTCTCTGTTCCTTAAACAATCCATCATAGTCAGAAATAATTTCAAACAATTCTTTCTTATGGTCAGGATGACAAACTTTGAAAGCATCAGTCGTCTCGGCCTCTGTCGCTCTCACTACCATGAGAATTCACCCTTTGTTGGAATTAACCAGTCGTTTAATCTGTCCTGCACTTACAAGTCTAGCACTAAATTTCGTATGATCATATCTGACTATATATTCTACCCCATCCTTTTTGAGGTGGTATATATTTTTGTGCCGAAAGAAAATTGCCTTTATGTCATATAGATACATACTTCCCAAGATAATTCCACATGTATGCAAAGGCAAAACATCTCACTCTACCTCATCAACCAATTTGGAAGCAATAAAAAATATGGCCCTACACTGCTTGGTGACTTGTAATTTTTCTTTATTGCTTACCCAACCAAGCGGGTATGGAATCAAATGAGGCTTAGTTTCGAGGCATAACTTTTTCACTATGGACTCTGAGATTAAATTTTCTTGGGAACCTTAATAGAACAAAGTTTCCACCTTTGTGTGTTTTATATTATAACTCTAATGTGGAATAATTCAATTCTCTTTCGCTCATTACTTACAGTATCATTAAAATAACTAGTACTTTCCATTGAATTAGAATTATTACTAACATAAGGAGTACCTTTTGTGCCCACGGATGTGATCAATGTCTCATCATCGGAATATGATCCAAGGTCCTGCTACGCTATTGCCACTGTCTTTTGTTTTCTCTTTCCACTGAATCTTTTTGGTCTCATCTCCGGATGTAGCTTCCAACAGTGGTCCTTGTCATGACCTTGTCTTTTGCAATGCATGCAAGATGATGTTTCTTTGTCCTCTTTCTTGGTTGTGATGGTCTTCTTAGCCTTCCCCTTGCCTTTCTTCTGGAATTTTCCATGTTGAGGGTTGAACGGTGTTTTCTTGGCTTGATCATCTATGTCATTCTTGCCTTGGCTTTCAAGATGAATAACCTTTATGTTGTCTGCATCAATCATAATAGGCTTGAAAAATAACAATGAGTGTCTTATGTAACTATATAGCACACCAACATACTTAATTACAGTCTCGGGAGAATCTAATGAGATGCCCAAATTCAATGCTTGTTTCCAAAATTATTCAGTGAATCTTTGCACATTTTGGCCTTTACCTTGCCTTATATATTTCCATTCCATTAGTGCCTTTTTTTATAACCCAAAGTGTAAAATTGGTCTTTAAATGCAAAAATAAAACTGGACCAAGAGGAAAGAAGGTTACTCGACTTTTTATTTCCCTTCTTCGACTTCCTCTCCCACTAAACAAGAGAAGTGTCACTCAGCCGAAGAGATGTTAACTGGACCTTTGCCTCATCTTCTTCGATGTTCTGAATTTGGAAGTAGACCTCTATATGTTCTATCCAATTATTAAGTTTTTCTACCCTACACTCTCCATTGTACATGGGCAGGTCAAAATTTACATCTAGCCTGAAGAATGGTTTCTTAGATGTATGTTTGGAATCATGAGTAGAGTGATGAGAGATATAACTTGAAGAAGGAGAGGGAGGAGGCTCTTCTCCACCACCTTCATGATTTTTTGATCTATTTTCATGGAAAGCCCCCTTATCGTGGCCAAGTGCCTTCTCATACTCTGAAAATAGCTTGTCCACTTTCTTTGCCATATTGTAGAATACCTTGCGGAAATTATGTTCCTCTTCCCACCAAGCTTCTTCATTGGCCATGTTTCTTCTTTGTTGTGCACATCTTGCCTCAGGATCAAAGGACTTAAGCATTCCTTCTCCTTTTCGTAGCTTTTTTCGGGTTAGCATACACTCATGCAATTTGCATCAACATGCTCTGATACCAAACTTGATCCAAGATCTTTTACTTATAGATGCATCAGAATTACATGAAACAAAGCTTATTAACCATGGAACTTAAAAGCACATAAAACGATACGGAAATAACAAGATAAACATGAAACCATGACACAATGATTTGATTACAGAGTTAGTCCAATTTGGACTATGTCTCAAGGCCCTGCTCAATAGTGGGGAAGCCTTCTTTCATTAAGTGGCATAAAAAAAGAGATAAAAGTACAAGAAACATTCTTTACAATCCTTATATCTCCAAGCTAGAAGATGGATGAAGAATAGAGAGCCCAGCTTCATAAATAGATAGTACCACTAAAATCCTGGGGAAAAATCGCACAAAAATTCCTATCCAAACACCCAATTCCGATAATCGGGCCTTCTATACCTTCTTGGAACCTCCCTACTGCTCAAGGAAAGGTCTCGGCTTGCTTCCAGGTCACGGTCTACGGCTCTCAATAGCTTCTAAACTAATCTTCCAGTCCTCTCTGAATTTCTCTAACACATACAGTCCCTTATATATGTTGGCGGTAAAATCCCCAAATACTCGGGAAGTTCTAAACAAATGACAAAGCTAGCAGGTGGGTTTTATTTAATAATATAGAGAATCTCAATGTTGAATAATACACGACAACTAGTCTTTCAAATATGGAAAATCTCTTTAACTATGCATTTAACCCAACGGCCTTTTACTATCAGTGTTTCCAATCGGTGGGTAGACTCAAAGCCCATACAATAATCACCCTGCGATAACCATGGACCCGACGAACTTATTAACCACAATATATAATATATCAAGTCCTGGAGTCCATATCGCAAATTTCAATCGACAAAAACCCAAGTTTGATACAACATGCAACTGCTTCCCCTTGCGAAATGCGATTGTGATATTGCAAATCACAACACGATTTTTCAATTGTGATCACATCGCAACTTGGCTTGCTTTTGGGGCCGATTATTTAACCCTTGTGAAATGGGATTGTGATTTGATCGCATTGCAACAATGACCAATTTTTCTTATGTCGCGGCCTCTTTATTATGCAATTTGTGATATGTAGGACCAATGGCAGCCTGCCACTTGGCGCTTCCCCATTCACTAAGAGTGTCTGCCATGACATCTCCTCCTGCCACCTAGACAAGTCAAACGTAAACTTTGACTTGCTCTATCTTCTTCATATGAACTCATATTTGAGTGTTGTTGGCACCATTGGAATCAGGATGATGAACACTTTGATATGATTCTAGGTTTATCCAAATTCCGCCACTATGAGTTTTGAGCCTTTTACCATGTCACTGGTAATTTTTGAAGATCCATCTAGATCAGGCAAGGTAATAAATTTGAATGGACAGAGGAATGTGCAACACTTTTTTAGCAATTCAAAAACAGTTGTTGACAAATGCTCAAGTGTTAAAGATTGCAGATTCAGACAAAGAGTATGTGGTGTCTAAAAACACTTAAAAGAGAGGACTTGGTTGAGTCCTGATGTAGGAAGGACATGTGGTATGCTATGAGTCATGGAAACTGAATGAGCATGAGAAGAATTATCTGAGACATGATATTGAGTTGGTGATGATCATCCATGCATTAAAGATGTGGAGGCACTATCTTATTGGCAGGATTTTCATATTAAAGAGTGATCATAGTGGATTGTGGTATCTATTTAACCAACTGAATCTAAATTCCAGAAAAGTGACATGGTTGGCCATGATTAGTGAGTTTGAATTTGATATTAGGTACATCAAGGGTAAGGAGAATAGTGTTGCAGATGCTCTTAGCAGGAGGATACATGTGAATCACATAGTAGCTATGAGTTCTTATGGGAAAGACTTACATGATCAGATCTTAAAGGAAAGACAATAGGATGGAAGATACATGGAGCTTATGCACAGGTTACCTTAGGATACAGGTGGCCAAGATGTGGAATATCATCTTACAACATATAGTTTGGTTAGTTTTAGGGACAGGATATATGTTTCAAATGACAGTGAGCTCAAGAAGACTATCTTGCGAGAGTTTCATGCAAAACCATATTCAGGTCACTCAGGATACCAGAAGACATGGATAGCAATAAAGAAGTTTTATCATTGGTCAAATATGAAGAAGGAAGTCGTAGAGTTTGTGGCTAGATGTTTGGACTATCAGCGGGTGAAATTTGAATTTAAGCATCCAGGTCGACTATTATAGCAGATTTTGATTCCAAAGTGGAAGTGGGAGGTCATTTCCATGGACTTCATCACAAGTTTTCCAAGGACATCTAGACAACATGATTCCATCATGGTTATGGTAGATAGGTTAACTGAGGTAGTGCATTTCATTCCAATAAAGTTTACTTATTCAGCTAGCGATGTGGCACAGGTATTCATCAGAGATGTAGTAAGGTTGCATGGTGTTCCAACAAAGTTGGTTTCATACATGGATGTTAATTTCACTTCCAAGTCTTGGAAGGAGTTGTTTGAAGGTTTGGGGACAAATTTGGCCTTTAGCACAACTTATGATCCTCAGACAGATGGTCACACAGAAAGGGTCAATAGGATATTGGAGGACATGTTGAGGATATATATGATGCATCAACAGAAGATATGGGATTACCTTCAGTTGTTTGAGTTTACATATAAGAATGGGTATCAAGAGTCACCAAGGATGAGTCTGCTTGAGGCACTATATGGGTAGAGTTGTAATTCTCTCATCAATTTGAGTGATTCAATGAACATGGTATTGATAGGACCAAACATGTTGGCAAATATGGAACATGAAATGCAGGTTATTAAGAAGAATCTAAAGGTAGTACAAGAGAGGAAGAAAAGTTATACAGATCAGAGCAAGCTGTTTAAGAAGTTTCAAGTTGGGGAAGAGGTGTATTTGTGCATCAAGCCTAAGAAGAGCTCCTCTAGGATTGGATCATATGCCATGATGGCACCTTCGTTTTGTGGACCTTTCAAGCTTCTTGAAAGGATTTGACTAGTAGCCAATTGACTTGCACTGCCTCCAACAGTGAAAGCCCTTGTATTTTCCATGTGTCATTGCTTAAGAAGTATGTTAAAGAAGTTGATCATGTGATTGAATGGTCTGTATTGCAGGTGGAGCTAGATCGAGAAATCTATTCGGAACCTTAGTATATATTGTAGAAAAATATTCTCATGATCCAAAACCGAGAAATCAAGCAGGTTAAAGTGCATTGGAAGCACTTTGGACCCAATGAAGCTACATGGAAGATGTCGGATTAGATGCAGGTTATGTATCCTTCTCTATTCGCTAGTTGAGAGAATGTTTTTGGTATATGTTTTGGTGTGATGTTTTGGTATATGTACATATGTATATGGATGTAAATAATGTCACGAGTTGTGTTATAAATCTCCAATAAGAGGTATGGCTGTCATGTCATTATGATTGTCATGTTGTTATCTGTCATGTTGATTTTCTTCTTAATAGGTTTATAATTGTAAATACTGTACCGAGATAAGTTATATATTTCCATGGGAAATATGTCTTTCTTCTCAACTGTCTTGTTGGTTGTAGGTTTAATTGAACACTAAGGAAAGTGTTCCCCGAAGGGGAGGGTTCTGTAACAACCTTGGTCAAAATTTCATTTGATAAATTTAATAAAGGAAAAATAATAACCAAGGTCTCAGGACACATCGCAAGTCGAGTGTTGGGAAAAACATCCTAGTGTGGGTGTTACTTTGGTTTATTATGTCTAAGGAAATTTGCAAAGGCAAAGGAAAGGATTTGGAAAGTCATGAGGAATTAATTGGTATTTTATTTATGAAAACAATGGAAATTAGGAGGATAGGAAGGTGAAAGGACATAGGTTGCATGTGAGGAGAAAAATTAAGGAAAATAATGGGAAAATGAAGAAAATAGAGGCCTCATTAATAAAAAGGCTTCTAATGATCAGTTGGTACCTTTTTTTTAGTATAGTTTTGGAGCTCTTTTTATTCTCTCTCTCTCTCACTCTTGGACACTTAGAGAATTATTGGAGAACTCTAGCATTGGATAAAGGAAAGTGAAGGAAGGATATAGAAGGCAAAAGGAAGCAGAGATCAAGTAAGGAAGAGTAGGATTAAGTAGCTACATCGGGATTACTTCCAGGTATAGATTTGCATGTGTTATTTCCTTGCTAGATTTGGCATGCATGGTACATGCATGTGAGTATTTGGTTTTCTTGTTGTCATTGGAATGTGTTTTGCCATGTGTGACGGTGATTTTGAGCCTTGCCTTTCCTTTTACGGATAGTCATGGTGTGATGGTTTCTATTTTGTTTGATTGAGATGGATTGGAGAAGGTGGGATTGCGATAAAGCTAGATTTTCTGTACCTTGGTGGGAGTAGGAATCCTCAACCGATGAATGGCGGGATATATACTAAAGCCTAGAGGTGTGTGCCCTTGATCGGGCCTAGGGATCCTTGACCACTGAAAGACATGATATATGGTAAATATTGGAGGGTGGAATCTTGATTGGGCTTAGGAATCCTCGACCAGTGAATGGAAGGATATATGGTAAATCCTAGAGACTAGGAGGCAAACAAATTCCTCATGGTGTAGGTGGGGAAATCTAGAGGCATCCATGCTTGTTTAGGGTCTAGTGATCCAATGGGGATTGCGGTAAAGCCTTGTTCTATTGATGAGGGTTAAGGTGGTTTGACCTCAAGAAGACCTGGTTGGTTTTTATGTGAGTCCCACATTCATGCTTGGAATATGGCATGGGGGTGATTAGATGAAAGAAAGATTTGGTTCAGCCCAATCTATGGTCGGGTGGTTCGTGGAAGTCCCAAACCTGGTTTCCTTATGCATTAATTAATAAGAGTTCCTTATCCTTGTTATTTCATGTGCAAATGTATTGGTTCATATGTAATTATTATGGCTATTATATCCTTGTTTTTTTTGTTGGTTATATGCTAGTTACGAATATGTTTTATGACAGAATTGATGTATGACTCCCATCATGTTTGATTAGAAAATAAATGTACAATGAATAAATGACCTAATAGATGATAATGTGGCTATTGTGATAAGGCCTTAATGCTTCTTTACAAATTTCAAATAAGTATGAGACCCCTATGCTTAGATCTATTGTTATGACCTGTAGATTAAGTATTTGTGACATGTTTGATGAAATTATTGTCATGGCTAGTATGTGTTATATCAAGTATTTGTACCAATGATTGCATTAGTAGCCTTATTCCATTGTTATTTATCATTTTTGGAAGTTTCATGAAGTTTTGGGCTATGACCTAAGTCCTAACCCTGAAAAAGTGGCACATAATTCGGGGTCATTGGCTTAGAACTGGCTGAAAAAGTCCACAGTCGTTGGAATTACTTATTGTGGGAGTGATTGGAAGGCATCGGTCACATGCATGGCTTGTCATGGGGGTGGCTGAGGGTCTAGATCAATGAAATTTCAAGTTGTCATAGGGGTTAGTCACCTGGAAGGGTTGGTTGGCTCCTGAAGGTTCTATAACATGTGTGGAAGGTCATAATGGTTTTTTCTTGTTGGTTCCACTTTTGTAACTATACACGAGGATTTGAATCACATCAAGTAGCATATCATCACATGTTTACTCCAATAGACCGATTAACTTGGGTAAATGCGGGAGGAGGGTGTTATAGTAAACCTGCTCATATGACCTAGAGCATCTTGACAACAATGCACGAAATATAACTTCTTATCCTTCAAACCCATTCTCATGAATTTTTATGTCCCCCATATAGATCACAAGAAAATTCAACTTATTTTACCTTTTTCAAAAATCAAATTGCCCCTCAAATTGACTCGAAAAACATTATAAAAATTAATCGTTCTACAAAATGCACCTTTTCAGTCCATTGTCTACAAAATGTACCTTTCTAACGTGTGTTATACAAAATGAACTTCTTATATATATCAAAATTTTTGATAGAATGCACTCTTTAGGGAAAAATGAATTTTGGCAGTCTTGACCGAACTCGACCCTAAAATCTCTCTTGAACCAATATACCAATGTACCTTTGGTATTTGAATAGAACCAATACACCAAAGAACTTTTAGGCTTCAGTTGGAACCAATACACCTATATTCCTTCAAGATTCACTATACAAAAAAAGAATCAATACCTCAATGTGCCTTTAGGCTTCAACTAAAACCAATACACCAATGCACCTTTCGGCTTCACCATAAAAGATAGAACTAATACACTAGTCGTCCTTTGAGATTCAACCAAAATCGATACACCAATGCGCCTTCAAGATTCATCATGCAAAACTGGACCAATACGTCAATGTGCCTTTGGGCTTCAATGGGAACTGATACATCATGACTATCTCAAACCAAACAAAGCCTTCAAGCCTCACCATGCACTTTAAACCAAACAGACTCATATGCCTTTTGGCTTCACCATGCACTGTAAACCAAATACATTGATCGATGATTCAATTCACACTCTTTGGCACCACAATAGTAGACACACATAGTGTGCGTGTATTTTTGTGGGTTCCCCAAGCTAGGTTAAACTTGATGTAAATTTTAAAATCGGGTCGATGCAAGTTTGAAATTTGGCGTTTTTGTAGAACCTTTTATGTGACCACACTATGTGAACCCAATACTAGGCTTCCATAGTCAAGCTTACATTGATTTCAGCATGACATCACCAATGCCACATGGAAATCTCTAAGTGGTGTCATGTGTCACCCAAATTTTCCCCTATTGGCCAACCAAAATCGCTAATTTAGCATGCCACATGGAACCTTTTCCTTGTGTCATGTCATCACCATAATTCCACATCATCATGTGATGTGTACATCCACGTCATCATGTGATGTGTACATCCACATCATCACCCTTAATCTAGTCTCGTTTTGTCATGTGCCATATTACTGCCACTTCACCAATCCAGTCATGTGACCTGTGTGTCCACAACAAAGTGCCATGTCAGCAAAGTGCCATGTGCTAAAGGGGTTCACTTGGGATCCAGATAAATGATACCCCTACACATTCCATGTCATGTGTTTTTTATTTTCCCAACATATCGGAGGTCAGATGACATGGGGGGGTGTGACCTATGTTAAACCTTGCTTAAGTTAGCACTCCATCCACCGTTCATGAAACCAATAATGACCAAATCTATCTTGAGATACATGAAGTTTAATCTTATTAACTAGAGTGTGATTCCACACGCCATCTGCCATTAATTTCTCATAAATACATGGATCCAATTTGAAGATGCATGATTGTTAAAAAATCTGGTGTTTTTAATAACAAATTTGGTGTTAGATAACATTTTTTTGGGATTCAATTTGATGTTGTCTCCCTTTTTCCCACAATCACCTTCAAACTATATTATCTTCTCATCCTGGAGGATTTTGACCAAGTGTGATATACCGTATGAAAGGTCTCATAGAGGACTACCCAATAATACTATGTATAGATTTATTTGAACATCATAACTTCAAAAAACTCTCAATAGTATTCAAGTCACTTTGTCACAATTGATATCATCTTTCAAGCCATTGAAAAATCATGATAAAATTATACTTAACAATATCCTTCCTTTGACATATGCTTTGGCATCAATGGCACTAGTTGTCATCAATGAAAACACTATGTCCAACAATTAAAATATTATGGGGTAATGATTTGGCAATTTAACATATTTTCCTTAAGAAGAAATTAAAAAATGGTTAGTTACATTTGTTAATTAAAATAAATACTAATTGTTGTTCATCAAGATATTGCAATTAGATTCAAAGGAAATAGAAGAAGACATCTTCACACTTAGGTTGAAGCAAGACATAACCACCCCACCAATGAAGAGGTATATTGATGAAATGGCTTAGGAAATCATTAAGAAAAATTGTTAATTTGAATAACTAAGCAACAATTAGATTACCAAATATGTGAATCTGATATAGACAACAATAAATGCTGCAAGAGATAGAATTCATTCCATTGGCTGTCCTTCTGTAATTTTGTGAGTGTTCTCTATTTTATCTAAAGAAACTCTATTTTCTTTCTCCTTAGTCGTAGGTCATTTAGCTTTATGAATTTTGTTTTAATTTTGTAAAGGCAGTCCTTGACTATATTCATTTTATTTTTTTCCAAGTTACTATAAATTAATTATTGGTACACAGGAGCCCCATCCTAGTCCATTAGGGGTGAATGCATTCAAGTATTGTTCGAGTATCAAGAATTTTGTAGAGTGCTTTAGGCACCGACATTATTCAAACTTAATGTTTGTAATATTATTTTACTCTTATAGAGAGTTATTTTTTGGGGTACATGTCATGTGTGGTTTCATAGACTTTTAATTAAGCAGTTAAATCTCATGAATGCTCTCCTGTGACTCCTTATGATGTTGAAGGAATTAAATTATTTTAGATTTTTTTAATAATTTGGTTCATTTCTTTATTTTTTGTCTATGAATTTGCTTCAAAAATGTTTTGCTCATAATATATGAATGGATATGTATCTTAGAATAAATCAGTGAGATAATATTCATTTATGCTATTTTTTTCTTTCATTCTTTCAATAAATCTCTCAAACAACTTATAAGTGAATTTGCTAAATGTTAAATTTTTCCTGGAATTAATTTAGAAGATCTAAGTTAACGAAAATAAAAATACCACTTGTATAAAAATATAAAAATAATTTAGATAAATCGCTAAAAAGTTGACTTTTATCCTTAATAGTAAAAAAAATCAATAATTCCCCTACACCAAAAGCTAACAACCCATTTCCAACATAATTTGTAAATTCCCACAACGAGGTATGAGTCTGCAAAGCAATATTCTCTTATCACAACATAGACCAAGCTAAGACAAACTTCTCTTAGAACTAACTCTATAGACTCGAAGATTTTTGCTTGTTTTTAATTGAGGATTAGCTTTGCTATTCTTATGGTATTTCAAAGCTAAGTAGTGATGCCTATATTTGATAATGATTATTGAGTCTCTCACTACGTTGAAACTTTAAATGCATATCTTTGATAATGTTTATTGAGTCTCCTATTACCAAGACACTTTAAATCCTATCCTTGGGGCATCGAATGGCCTAACACCTTGAAAGAGAGTTCATATCTATGTTATATTATAAGTTATTTCCCCTGATCTTCACTCAAAAATTTATTCAGGGTTTCTTTTAAAAAAACATTTTTTCATATGTACTTTATTAATATCTTTAATTAATAATATAACATCAATTTAATAAAATTAATATCAAATTAATAAAAATAATATATAAAGTAATAAGTATTAGAGGTAAAGAATTTACATTTTAATAACTATTTTTTTTAATAAATAAATTTGTGAAGTAAGATATGGTTATATAGTTAGATAGTTGGGTGATTTTTGAAATAAGATTTAAATTATTTCTATAATTATATATTATTTTTTTTGAATGTAAATAAGTTATTTTTTTATAGATTTAAAGAAACAAATTAAAATTAATGCCACATACCCAACCCCTTAATTTTCGATTAAGGATATAGGGTATCAAAGCCAAACCTCCAAGATATCTGGTTGTGGGGTGTCTAGACCCAACCTCTTAGGTCACCGTAAGGAAATGGGGTCATAAGATATTATCTCCCTTCAAGTAGCTTAAAACTAAATTCGAAGACCACCATTGTCTTTTGCTTGGAGTGAGCTTTCTAATTATATATGTTTCATCCAAATACAAGATCTATACACAAACCTATGCTTATTTGAAAATTATTCTCTAAATGCCAAGTTGCATTTGTACCATTTCAACATGGAAAACATGTGGTATCCCTTTACCACATGTCTCCATCATACAAAACCATGTCACTAACATGTGCCAACGTTTTTCCACCTCATCTACCACCCAACATGCCATTTTTGGATCCTTATTGGGTTTCAACAGTCTTGGGAAGAAACCCTGATAGTTTTCTCTCAACCTTGTGACACCCAATACCCCGATTATAACAACCATGTTTAAAAATTCATGTAGAAATATAGAAGGTCACGGTCACAGGACATGTCTTCCAAGATGAATTGTGGGAAAAAAATCCTCGTGGGTGTTCATTTGGTTTATTATGGCTAAGGAAATTGGCAATGGAAAAGGCTTTAGAAATGCACTAGGCATTAATTGACATTTTATTTATGAAAATAATGGAAATTAGGAGAAAAGGATGGTGAAAGATCACAGGTTGCATGTGAGGAGAAAAATGAAGGAAAATGATGGAAAATGAAGAAAATAGAAGCCTCATTGATAAAAAAGTCTTCTGCGAATCATTTGGTATGTTTGGTATGTGTAAGCTTGGTCAGTCTAGTTTGGAGCTCATTTCTATTCTTTCTCTCTCATACTCTTGGATTCGTAGATTTTTCTTGGAGCACTCTTGGAGGAGTGTGGCATACTTGGAGTTTTGGAGCAAGAAGGAAAAGGAAGGGCAAGAAAGCACAAGATGACATAGGGATCAACATCTACACTGGGTTTTGCTTGCAGGTACCAAGTTGCATGTATGTTTCCTCACTAGTTTTGGCATTCATGTTACATGCATGTGGTTTATTGGTCATGATTTGTCATTGGCATGGAGGATTGCATGGATTGACAACATATTTTCCTAACCTTGCCATTTCCTAGATATCCATGGTGTTACAGGTTCATTATTTGTTTTTCTGGTTGGTTCTCATGTTTCCTTTAGCTTGGGTTGAGTTATTATTCCTGGAATCCCTGGTTGGAAAAACGCTCTGCAAGCTCTATAGCAACTTAGGTTGAGTTACTAATCCTGGAAGCCTTGGTTGGAGAAATGCTTTGGAAGCCCTTAGTGGGTTGAGTTACTAGTCCTGGAAGTCCTGGTTGGACAAATGCTCTGGAAGCCCAATGACAATTATGGATTGAGTTACTAGTCCTATAAACCTTGGTTGGAACAAACACTCTAGAGCCTTGGAAGGCTTGGGTAGAGACAAATTTGATGATGGTTTTGTAATGTCTGGCCGTGAGGTGGAATCACTATTTGATGGGTTGAGGTGGTCAGCCTCTAGAAGCCTTGTATGGTTTTGGATTGATGTGATCTATGAGATCCCACATTTATGCTTGGGATATGGCACAAGGGTGAATGGTTGAAGAGAGATTTGGCTCAGCCATTCTATGGTACGGTGGAACATGGTAGTCTCATACCAGGTTGGATTTTGCATCATTAATATGAGGTTATTTCTCCTTTTTATATCATGAGTATTATATTGGTTTATATGTGGGCTCTATGGCTATTGTATCCTAGGTATTTCTGTTGTTATTATTCTAGTTATGAATATGTATTATGTCATTTGTTATGTATGGATCCCACTATGTTTTTACTTGTATATGAATGAACAATGTATCTATGGCCTAATGGATGAAACTGTAGTTAAAGTGATAAAGAAATAATGCCTCATAGCGAATCTGAGATAAGTATGAGACCCCTATGCTTAGATCTGTTATTTAAACCTGTAGATTTCATTCATGCCTAGTGCTTGGCAGAATTTCATTCCTAGTTGGGGATGGTTAGGCCTAATCCTAGAGTTATATTTTGGTTTATTAGTCTTGTCATCATGTGTTTAATGGATTCTATAAGTTACAGCAAGTTCTGGGCGGTGACTGGAATTCTAGGCTTGAAAAGTGCCTTAAATTCCCCGGACTCTAGCACAGGTCTGCTGGAAATAGTACCTAGACACAGGAATGCAAGTTTGTGGGAGCGTCCAGAGCTCTCTTGACATTGGCATGCCCATAGCATGGGAGCGTCCAGAGGTTTAATAGCTTGAAAACTCAATAGGTCTCAGAGGCTGGTCAGCAGAAAGGTTGGGATGGTTCTTAGGAGTCCTATTGCTAATGTTGAAGGTCTGTATGGCATGTTTCCGTTGGTTCCACTTCCTTAACGTGACTTAGGAGGTCGAATCATATCATAGTAACTTCTGTCACATGTTTACCTTGGTTGGCAAGTTACTTGGCTAGATGTGGGAGGAGGGTGTAACAAAGTGGTAACAGATCATGGTTCACCCCTCGGATTGGATGGGAAGTGCATTGGTCATGCATTCATGTCAATTGCACATGTGTTCCTTATGCTTGTAATCCATGTGCTTGTTGAATTTGCATGGTGTTGATCATGGTTGTAGTGATGTCACCATGTGAAGGTTGAAGGTGTTGTGGAATGTGTCATCATTAGAATATGGTTGTATATGCATTTGTTATGCATGTTAGTGTTTATATGTTGTTATGCATGCATTGTTATGGTTATGGTTATGGTTATGCATGTATGGTAGGTCAGACATGCATTGTGAATTCATTGTATGAAGTTAGGTCATCATGATGTTGTTGGTTGTTATGATGTTGATGTGTTGCCTGAGATAGAGCATGAGATGTGAACCATCAAAGTGAAGTTGCAACATTGGACCTCAAGGCAAGAGCATGTCATCATACATGTTTGTATGTTGGGCATGTAGATATGTAGGTTAGGGATTGTTATATGCATTATGGTTATGTGCAAACCTTTCATTCTATTGATGCTATGGTTACATACATGATAGATGCTAGTTTATTAGTGTAGTCATATGCACTTGTGTCGGATAGTCATGAACGACAGTAATATGTAGTTGTATGCATTGTTATTGTTGTTTTATGTTATATAACTTGATAATTATGTTATATGTTGTTGATGAGTATGTTATAGGTTAACTTCTTGTTGTTATATGATAGTTAGCTTGATGATCAAGGTTATTACATTAAGATCTTGATGTTATGTGTATCATACTAATTTGGATTGGTCTATGCAAAGGGTTAGGGTTATGAAATTCATGTATGAGTTAATATGTTGTGATATTATGCCATGCTAATCTAGACTGAAGGTGCATATGTGATTATTATGTATGAATGATATTTTTCTATGAGTTTATGATGTGAACATGTTAGTTAGTGATTGTTATATCATGATATTATTTGTGTTTGAACTGATGTGTTGTGAAGTTATATCGTGCTAACTAGATTGCTTGTGCAGACAAGATAGCCTCCCCTGAGATAAATTAAGGTATGAGCTTGTGTATGCCATCCAATTTGTGCTTGAACATTTGATTATGTCATATATTTGGTGTTTGAGATTTGGTGTCTAATATGTCGTTTATATATTATTGAATGTTTGATTAATCACATGATATGGGTATGTGTTCAAATGATCTTGTTTAAGATGATTGTACTAACACATGTCTGTTGAGACGTTTGATACGTACTTGAGTGTATTAGGTGATAGTTGTAGCATTAAGTCTAATGACTATAAGTTGAATATGGATTATGACATGATTGTCAGTCTCTGTAAAGGTTGATTTTAAAAATTGATAGATATGATTGTCTTGATATTTGGAACATGTGGTTGACATGTGTAGACAATTGCAGGAAACACGCTTGGTATTAGTGTGACAAGGTAACAATTGATGTGTTTATATAACTAATAGTTGGGTGATGTGACAATACATAGTAAGCCTCAATTGCAACAAGGTGAAAAGGTAAAAGAAAGGAACTGGACAAGAATTCCTTTGGTTATGTTTGGAAACCCTAATTCCAAACAAATGAGTATTTTGCATACAAGAAGTCTTCTTAACCTTGATTTCATTTGACATTATGTGGGAATGTTCTATATTCATGGACATGTATTTGAAATGTATAATAGCTGGTGTCTAGTTATAGCTAGATCTATCAAGGGAATTTGGAGTCCCTTGAGAGATGGCACAGATGTGTTCAACTACAAGGAAATTTGCTTGGCACAAAAAGTTAAGGTAACCAGTGTATTGTTATGTTTATTTATGCATTTAAAGTTATGTGTTTATGGAAATATGATGCAGGGGATTGCATGGAAAAGAGAGGTTGCCATGA
Source organism: Pinus taeda (assembly GCA_000404065.3). Classification (NCBI taxonomy): domain Eukaryota; kingdom Viridiplantae; phylum Streptophyta; class Pinopsida; order Pinales; family Pinaceae; genus Pinus; species Pinus taeda. The sequence continues at coordinate 32,835 of APFE030640278.1, forward strand.
AATCTTGAAGAAGGCTCGTGTTGAGCTTTCCTTGGGAACCATGGGGATTGAGTCATGGTGTTTGTTGCTAGTCTCGTGTTTTTGTTCTTTTGTGATTTGTTGAGCTTGATTTTTGGTTTTGTATATGTATGGTGCAAGGCCTTGCCACTTTGTTTTGGTGTCATGTTATTATTGGTTTTCATGGTCTTCTTTTTTCTTTCTTCTTGGTATTGCCTTTTATGTTTTGAGAGTCTTGGGAATTGGTTGGGAAAGAGGAAGTTAATGGAGCTCAGGGTGAGTTGTGTGATACCCGACAGGTAATGTAAGACCTTGATGAAGCTCGATGCATGTATAAGAGAAGTTAAAGGCAAGAGTATGACAACCAGTTGGACTGGTTAGGTCCATTGGTGTAAATGGACGATGGCAGGACAATCCTGGGAAAAGTAATCAAGAAAGGTAAGGTGAATGGGTTTGAGGCATCATATGCCTTGGTTATGTTGGGAATTGTTGTTCTCTATGTTGCGCATGTGTTGCACGCACAAAGGGAGTTCTCTTAAACTTGACCTTATGATATCTAATAATCATGTTGTGATCATGATTGTGTTAATATCTATATATGTATACATGTATGTATGTATGTATGTATGTATGTATGTCATGTTTGACAGGGTCATTATGAATCATGATTATTTTATGCTAATGTTTATATGTACATGTGTATGAATGTATGTCATTGACTGACTAGATCATTATTATTTTATGTTGATGTTTATATATATGTATGTGTGTGTATGCATATCGTTGTCTGACAGGATCATGATTGTTTATGCTAATGTTTTTGTATATGTATGTATGTATCCATATATCTATGTCGTTGTCTGACAAGATCATCATGGATCATTCTTGTGGAAGAATGATTGCTTATGTAGGTGAATGGCATGAACAAATTCCTGGTTCATGAGGAATCAAGTGGGAAGAGTAGCCTGACAAATCTATGAGGCCGATATCATGTGTTTATGAGTTGATATTATGTGATTATATTATGTTTATGTTATGGACATGCTAATGTTGAGAGATACATTAGTGGAATGAAAATAGCATGATTTGCGGCATGATAGGATAAGCATGGATGATGGAGAGGCACTGGAAGCAAGGTTGCTTGGTAGAGACCATGTGGTTTTGGATGTGTGGTACTACTGTTGTGCATATTTTGTATATGTTGTATATGTTGCACATGTTGCATTTGTGATGATTGTGTGCATGTAGTGTTGTGTATATATAGTGTGTGTACATGTTGTTTATGCAATGTTATGTACAAGGTGGTACATATAGCGTATGTGAATGTTGCATATGCAATAATGGGTATAGATGGTGCTATGTACATGTTGGACATGAGGTGTTTTGTACATATTGTACTGTGTGCATGATAGACATGCGGTGTTGTGTGCATATGGTGTTGTGTGCATGTTGGATATGCAGCATTGTGTACATAGGGTGTTATGTACATGTTGTATATACAGTGCCATGTACATATGGTGTTGTGTGCATGTTGTACATATGGTTCTGTGTACATATGGTGTTGTGTGAAAGATTGTACAAGTGGTGCTACGAGTATGTTGTGTCGTGTACATGTTGTACATATGGTGTTGTGTGCAGGTGGTGTTGTGTAAATGTCGTGCATATGGCATTGTGTACATGTGGTGTCGTGTACATGTCATGCATGTGGTGTTGTGTACGTCTGGAATTGTGTATGCATTATATAGGTGGTATGATGTACATGTGGTGTTGTGTACACGTTGTGCAGATGGTGTAGTGTACATGTGATGTTTTGTGCATGTTTTGCAAGTGGTGTTATGTATAGGTGGTATTGGATACATGTTGTACATGTGGTGCTGGTGTACATGTGGTATTATGTGCATGTCGTACATGTTGTGTTGTGTACATGTGGTACTTTGTATGTGCATTGTGTAGTTGGGGTATTGTAACCAGTAAACGCGTTGTGTTGTACTCTATGTAGTACATGTATTGTGTTGTGTTGTATGCCATGTGTAGGTACATGTATTGTGGGGTGTTATACATCAGGTATAGAAGTGTTGTGTTGTGTTGTATTCCAGGTGTAGGTACATGTATTGTATGGCATTGTACATCGGGTATAGATGGATGTATTGTGTTGTACATCAGGTGTAGGTGTACGTATTTGTTGTGTTGTACATCGGTGAAGGTTTATGTATTGTGAGGTGGTGTACAATGGATGTGGGCATATGTATTGTGTTATGTTGTACAATGGGTGTAGGTGTATGTGTTGTATGTCATGTGCAGGTGCATGTATTGCATAGTGTTGTGTGTCATGTGTGGTTTTACATGTGTGATGCACACTATGTGTATGTGCACATGGTTGAGGACAAGAAACTGGGTGTTTGTCGAGTGTGCAATCGATCTGGAGTGAGTACAAAATAAGGACAAAGGTAGAAGCTAAGGGTTGATTAAAGGATAAGTATAAATATTTTAATTCAGTTTTATTATGCATGTGATCTATGATTCTGGTCTATGATGATTACATGTGATCTATGATTGGTTACATGAGATTTATGATTTTGATCTATGATGATTGTGTTTTGAGCTAACCTGATGTGATATGTTTATACATGATGATTTGGTCAAAGATGATAGTTTTACTTGTTGTGACAGGAAGTAAACAGGAGTGCAAGAGTACCTTATTGACAAGCTACTAATGAGGTATGATGTGAATTTATTTCAATTTATTTTAAATCTAATGGAAAACCTAGTTGGACAAATGCTTTGGAAGCTCGGCGGTAAATGTGGGTTGAGTTACTAGTCCTAGAAGCCTTGGTTGGAACAAATACTCTAGAGCTCTAGAAGGGTTGGGGAAAGACCAATCTGATGATGGCTTTGTGATGTTCGATCATGAGGTGGAATCACTCTTTGATGGGTTGAGGTGGTTGGCCTCTGGAAGCCCTGGATGGTTTTTGATTGATGTGTTCTATGAGATCCCACATTCATGCTTGGAATATGGCACAGGGGTGAATGCCTAAAGAGATATTTGGCTCATCCATTCTATGGTCGGGTGGAACGTGGTAGTCCCATACCGGGTTGGCTTTTGCATCATTAATATGAGGTTATTTCTCCTTGTTATATCATGAGTATTATATTGGTTTATATGTGGATTCTATGGCTATTGTATCCTTGGTATTTCTGTTATTATTATGCTGGTTATGAATATGTATTATGGCAGTGGCTATGTATGGCTCCCATCATGTTTTTGCTTGTATATGAATGAACTATAGCTAAAGTGATAAGGCAACAATGCCTCGTAGTGAGTCTCATATAAGTATGAGACCCCTAAGCTTAGATCTGTTATTTAAACCTGTAGATTTCATTCATGCCAAGTGTTTGACAGAATGTCAGTCCCATTTGGGGATGGTAAGGCCTAGTCTCGGAGTTAGTTTTTGGGTTATTAGTCTTGTCATCATGTGTTTAATGGATTCGGGAAGTTACAACAAGTTCCAGGCAATGGTCAGAATTCTAGGCTTGAAAAGTCCCTTAAATTCCTCAGACTCTAACACAAGTTTGCTAGAAATAGTCCCTAGAAACAAGCATGGAGGCTTGTGGGAGTGTCCAGATCTCTCTGGACGTTGGCATGTCCAAAGCATGGGAGCATCTTAAGGTTTAATAGCTTAAAAAATTAGTAGGACCCAAGGGCTAGTTAACATAAAGGTTGGGATGGTTCTTAGGAGTCCTATTGTTGATGTTGAAGGTCTGTATGGTGTGTTTCTGTCAATTCCACTTCCTTAACGTGGCCTTAGGAGGTCAAATTATATCATGGTAACTTCTCGTCACATGTTTACCCTGATTGGCCGGTTACTTGGGTATATCTGGGAGGAGGGTGTTACAAAGTGGTATCAAATCCATAATGGAAGTTATGTGCTTGGTATAGGAAGAATGAAAAAAGCTAGGTTGGGTGTTTGAAACCAACTATAAGAATTAGTAGTAATAGTGAAAGAAATTGGAACGTGCAACAAAATGTTGGTAAATTGCTTCAAGAGCAAGGTCATTATGGGAAATTGGTACCCAATAGTTTCCATTGATTTCCATGAGCATGCTATGACTGGTATGATGGTTTTAAGGTAGGGATATGCCTTGGTTTTTGTAACTTCCGATGTGAGGAAGCCTTGCTAAGGGATGGATTGCCTGGGATGGGGATACCAACGAAACTTGGAAGGTGTGTGACTGCACAGAAGGGGGTGACTGGATTGCCCAAGGGATTGTGTAGCAGAGAAGGGAAGGTTAGGGATATATTTGTTTTGATCATTAGAATTTCCAGATGGAATTAGATGCACATAGGAAGTGTGCCCTGGAACAATGAGTCGATAATTGTTCACTGAGAGGAAAAGTGGCTTATGATTATAGTGTTGGACATTGGATGAAAATTTAGCCTTACAGTGGATTTTGGACTTGCTGGGAAGGAGGCGAATCCTGGTATTACTTTGAGGGTGGAGGTATGAGCCTTTGGATTCCGTTGTTATGGAGATAGGCATCATATCCCTTTATTTCTGGTTGTGAAAATGTGTATATGTGTCTATGTGTGTATTATTGTAAATAACGTATCGAATTGGATTTATAAAGCTCCATAGATAGTATGATTATTTTTCGGTAAAGAAAATGTGTATGTGTATATGTGGTTTTTGTAAATACCATGATGATTTGTGTTATAAAGCTCCAGTAAACGGTATGTTTGTCATGTTTTAATAGATGGGCATTGTATATACTGCAACGAGCTATGTTATAAAGTTCCATGGGAAGTATGTTTTGCTTTCAGCAGTATTGTTGGTTATAGGTGTCATTGAACACTGAGGATGGTGTTCCCCCAAGGGGGAGGGTTCTATAATAGCCCTGGTTAAAAATTCATGTAAAAATATATAAGGCCACAGTCATGGGACACATGTTCCAAGTTGAAGGGTGGTAAAAACATCCTAGTGCGTTTTCATATGGTTTATTATGGCTAAGTAAATAAACAATGGCAAAGGCTTTGGAAAGGCATGAGGAATTAATTGGCATTTTATATAGGAAAATAATGGAAATTAGGAGAAAAGGAAGGTGAAAGGTCACATGTTGCATGTGAGGAGGAAAATGAAAGAAAATTATGGAAAATGAAGAAAATAGAGGCCTCACTGATAAAAAGGCTTATGAGGATCAATTGGTAAGATTGGTACGTGTAAGCTTGGTCTATGTAAGCTTGGTCAATTCAGTTTGGAGCTCTCTTATATTCTCTCTCTCTCTCTCATACTCTTGGATACTTAGAGTTTTCTTGGAGCACTCTTGGAGGAGTGTGGCATACTTGGAGTTTTTGAGAAAGAAGGAAAAGGAAGAGTAGGAAAGTACAAGAGAACATCAAGATCAACAACTACATTGGGTTTTTCTTGTAGGTACCAAGTTGCATGTATGGTTCCTCACTAGTTTTGGTATGCATGTTACATGCATGTGGTTTATATTCATTATATGTCATCGACATGGAGGATTGCCTAGATTGATAGTGGATTTTCCTAGCCTTTCCATTTCTTAGATAACTATGGTGTTGTGGGTTAATTCTTTTTTTTTTCTAGTTGGTTCTCATGTTTCATTTAGCTTGATTGAGTTATTAGTTCTTGGAAGCCATAGTTGGATAAACACTCTAGAATCCCTGTAACATCTTGGGTTCAGTTATTAATCATGAAAGCCTTGGCTAGAAAAATGCTCTAGAAGCCCTTGGTGGGTTGAGTTACTAGTCCTGTAAGCCCTGGTTGGACAAATGCTTTGGAAGCTCGACGATAACTGTGGGTTGAGTTAGTAGTCCTGGAAGCCTTGGTTGGAACAAATGCTCTGGAGCCCTAGAAGGCTTGGGTAGAGACCAATATGATGATGGTTTCTTGATATTTGACCATGAGGTGGAATCACTATTTGATGGGTTGAGATGGTTGGCCTCTGGAAGCCTTGGATGGTTTTAGATTGATGTGTTCTATGATATCCCACATTCATGCTTGGAGTATAGCACGGGGGTGAATGGCCGAAGAGATATTTGGCTCAACCATTCTATGGTCAGGTGGAACATGGTAGTCCCATACCAGGTTGGCTTTTACATCATTAATATGAGGTTATTTCTCCTTGTTATCTCATGAGTATTATACTAGTTTATATGTGGATTCTATTGCTATTGTATCCTTGGTATTTCTATTGTTATTATGTTGGTAATTAATATGTATTATGACAGTGGCTATGTATGACTCCCATCACGTTCTTACTTATATATAATTGAACAATCTAGATATGGACTAATGGATGAAACTAAAGCTAAAGTGATAAGGAAACAATGCCTTATATCAAATCTCATATAAGTATGTGACCCCTATACTTAGATTTGTTATTTAAACCTGTATATTTAATTCATGCCAAGTGTTTGACATAATTTCTGTCTTAGTTGGGGATTGTCAGGCATATTCTTGTAGTTAGTTTTTGGTTTATTAGTCTTGTCATCATGTGTTTAATGGATTCTAGAAGTTACAAGTTTTGGGCAATGGCCGGAATTCTAGGCTTAAAAAGTTCCTTAAATTCCTCATACTCTGGCAGAGGTCTGCTAGAAATAGTCCCTGGAGGTAGGCATGCAGGCTTATGGGAGCGTCTAGAGCTCTATGGATGTTGGCATGCCCATAGCATGGGAGCGTCCATAGGTTTAATACCTTAAAAAATCAGTAGGATTCAGAGGTTGGTTAGCATAAAGGTTGGGATGGTTCTTAGGAGTCATATTGTTGATGTGAAGGTCTGTATGGTGTGTTTCCATCAGTTCCACTTCCTTAATTTGAATTAGGAGGTCAAATCATATCATAGCAACTTCTCGTCACATGTTTACCCCGTTTGGTCGGTTACTTGGGTAGATGTGGGAGGAGGGTGTTACACCGAAAGGCTAATAGGAAATATACAAGAGTTAAATAATAGAAAAACCAATATCTAATAGCTAACATGTTTTAGATTCAAATAGTATCGAGTGGTAAGCCTGATATGAAGGTCCCAACCTCTCTAAAGCCCGAAACTTTATTGTTGATCTCCTGACAGCCCAAATATTTGATATTTGATACCATAGTACCTATTCCAAGACCGCCACATTCATGCCACTACATACTTTGATCCATATTGACATGCCACATCAATATGATGCATCATCAAGGACCTCCTTTACATCACGTTATTATGAAATTTTAGTGTGTAACAATATCATGGACCTGCCTTCATTCCACATCATCATGACATGCCACCTTGCCAAGTCAACACCACATCAACATGCAATATCACCAAACCTTAATGTCAACAAAAACCTTCATGTTCTTATCAGGAATCATTAGTATCAAGAGGAAAACACAATAGATTGATCGCAATATCCCCACATTTAACCTTTTAAATCCAAATATCTCAATACCCAATACTCAACCCCTGTATTCCATCAACTAATGACACCCAAACCTTTTGTCTTTATTAGTCAACAAATAGTTTAGGATCTATCAGTATCAGAGACTTTACTCGATATTCACCTTTAAATTATCCTGAAATACTAAATCTAAAAGGTTGATACTCAATGGTTGAAGTCCTGATATCCCCTTTAGTTGGGCTCCTATTCACAACTCTTTTAGGTGATGTGACTATGGGTTGAAGCCAAGGACACTAATCCCTAAATTTCTAACTCCTTCATGATCTGATTTCCAAAGGTTAAAATGGGGGTAAACCCCAAGTTTCTACTACTCTTAATCTGGTAACTAAGAATCCAATACCTAATACACAACTAAAAACCAATAGGGATCTCTTTTTCCATCAACAGACATGTTATATTTTTCCAATGTCTGGACCCTAGGGTGATAATTCTCTATCAATCTCCCAAAATTTGATGGATGTTTTGGGATCCCTCAATATCAAGGGTTTATGTTAAAAATTGTTATATTTTTCTCAACACCCAATAACCTATAACCTGATACCCAAACAACGAATACCAAATATCCATCCTTCGATAGTCTGATCATCCATAAAGTGTTCATTTACTAACCAATTACCATAAATATTTGGGAGAGGAATTCCTTTTATAAGACTTAAGATATTTTGATATGTGTGAGATGGAAAATGGGCTCAATAACCATTACACATAGCATTAGGGATAGAAAACAACCTTTGGGTGGACTAAAAGAGCCTTATCTCAAAGTCTATGTTTGTGAATGATCCATTGCATAAATTTCATTTTTTACGTTCTAAAGAGTCACCCCAAAAACAACCCTACTTCACATTTTTAAAGTGGTGAGATTACATTGTTTGGTGGTGAGATAACAACCAACACCATATAAATATGAAAAAAATCATCAGAAAAGGGGGAATTCTAATTAATTTTTAGCCTACAATAACGACGATTTGGTGTCTTGTCCCCCAAGGGGCAGCATGATTGGCAAGCCCATGAAAATGAAGTGTTATGATTGAAGTGATCGAGATTCAAATCCTCCTAACTAACTTGTGTTTGCTTAAGGGGCATACATAGATACCTAGTGGTTATGGTGCTAGCGGTTGGAATCGACCCCATGCCACCGAAGTATGAAATTAGCCCATTTGCTAATTACCCTAGTAAAAAAATTGTTGTCTCACATCAAACAAACACTTGATTCATATAATATGTAAATTGAACAAAGACTAGTTGCAAGAAGGAAAACACCTTCCTTATCACACAAGTACAATATCTCTATAAATATTTTATGCCCAAAATTGAACTCACAATCCCCTCAATCATTAATCAACCAACCAACTAATGTGTCTTAATCACTAACACATTAAATACCTAACTATTGTGAAATAAAGTTATCCATTTTTTTTTATTGATACTACTAACCCATCGACATATAAAACCTTTAAGCATTTTCCATCCAACCCCTTAAGTAGTAGGTTCCAAGCAACTTTTCTATAGTATAATTCATTGAATATGTTAAGTATACAAAACTAACATGCATAGGTAAAGTTGTTAAAAAGACCATATCCAATGAGAATCTTGTTCCACATTTTGAAACATGAGTAAACATGAGTATAGATGACTAAAGTGCTAGCATTTTTCTTATTCAACTTGCTTGAAACTTATAAATTACTATAATATTAATCTTTATCAATGGAATTTGAAGAGCTTAGTATTACTACTCTTCAAAACCCCATTACAAATAAATTGAAACTTTTTGTTATAATATTTAAATTTTATTTATTGTGAAATATAATATATATATATTATATATATATATATAAATATTATATATATTATAATATATATATATATAATATAATTATAACTTGTATTCAAATGGAATCATGATTATAATAATCTCTAAATCTTTACCACTTGGCTAAAATTCAATGATGACAAATCTTAATTTTAAGAAATCAAAAACTTTTTTTTTTGCAATTTTTGATGAGGCAAAAATATTCCTAACTTTCATTTATATGTGAACATCTCATCATACTGCAACTTGAGTGGCCCTATCGGAAATTGTTCAATAACGGCTTAGTTGTGCATATCGATAAAAGTGCTTCATGTGTCAATGATTATAATTTTTTATATATCTTTAAAATATTTATATAAAGAATTGTGGTACAATATTAAAAATGTTAGATATCATTTTGGGATTCAACTGCATTAGGTAAGCCATTCACGTATTATGACCATTTCAATGAGAGGTAGTCGTAACTGACTAATTTCTCATGATTTTTGAATAGTTCACTTAGCACTCATTGCATCGGGTGATGCTCACAGGGGTGAAGAAGTGGGATTGAAACTAGTGAAATGTGGAGAACGAATCACATAGCATCAATCATCACTTCCGGGGCTTGCACCCGGTAACAAGGACTTCCCAGGAGGTCACCCATCCCAGAACACCTCTGGCTCAAGCGCGCTTAACTGTGGAGTTTTTCCACAATCAAGCCCACTTAGCTTGCTACCCCATTTGCAAAACCTTAGCAAGTATTGTGCCTCATGAACCATTCAAGTCAGAGATCCCTTGACTCTTTTTGAATTTAAGTATGGGGGATTACGCAGTGCATTATATTAGATATCATTTTGGGATTCAACTGCGTTAAGTAAGTCATTCAAACGTATGACCATTTCCATGAGAGGTAGTCGTAACTGACAAATTTCTCATGATTTTTGAATAGTTCACTTAGCACTCATTGCATCGGGTGATGCTCACAGGGGTGAAGAAGTGGGATTGAAACTAGTGAAATGTGGAGAACGAATCACATAGCATCAATCATCACTTCCGGGGCTTGCACCCGGTAACCAGGACTTCCCAGGAGGTCACCCATCCCAGAACTCCTCTGGCTCAAGCGCGCTTAGCTGTGGAGTTTTTCCCACAATCAAGCCCACTTAGCTTGCTACCCCATTTGCAAAACCTTAGCAAGTATTGTGCCTCATGAACCATTCAAGTAGAGATCCCTTGACTCTTTTTGAATTTAAGTATGGGGGTTTACGCAGTGCTTATATTAGATATCATTTTGGGATTCAACTGTGTTAAGTAAGTCATTCACGTATGACCATTTCCATGAGAGGTAGTCGT